>CARXXK010001015.1:1216852-1228128 GCA_949089665.1 Macrosiphum euphorbiae
ATGTTGGTACTCGCTGCAAAATTAACATTACCTTTTCAATTAATTGTGCATAACTGCATTTAAATACACATAAATTTCAAGCATAAGTATACTGATATTTAAATTGAATTTTTTTGTTCGCGTAATAAATTTTGCATTTGTTTTAAGATGTCTAGTTTTTTATTAAACAACAGGAAATTTGTTGCATATTTTTAAATCTTAATAGTGCATAAATATGTGCATATTTAACATTAATACTAAGAAAACACTTATTAGTTAGAGGTATAGGTACTAGTTATGATTAAAATTCAACGAAGAACATTAAGATTATTTTATTTAATAAAATATAATAAACATTAAGTGATTTAATAATAATAATACGAAGTCGTGAAAATAAATAGCAATTGGTACAATGAATGCGTCGTAATTTTATCACACCTAAGCTACCAAAGTCTAGTCCCACGTACACGAAATGGAGTGGAGGAACTTGTCATGCTGGCAGCACGTGAGATGCGATTTCGTCATAATTTCTCATTAAAAAGTTTGCACGTTTCCTTTAACAACTTCTCAATTTCTAACGGTACGTTTTCGATGATTTTCGCATAATGATCATCTGCATAATTTTTCTGATTTTTTCCGCTTCATCAGGTATCATTTGATTCAGTAATTAGTTGGGTCCGTTGAATAAAAAAAACACCAACATTTACACTGTTTAAATTGGCAATTCCCGCTTTGAGATAATAATATATTATATTATTGTACCTATACTGTCATCGCGCATTTTTTTTTTTTTACTTAGCTGGCGCCACGATAGTCCGTCCCGCTGGACATCACCCAAACACTTAACATACTATTATATATTTTATTGACATTTCCGTTTACTAACCTTGGTATTTAGTACCATTGACAATATGTTTGACACATAAGAGTATAGGTACTTAATATTATATTGGTTAATTGAATATACTTCATTTTCATTCTGTTATATACCAAAATTTCCCTCACTTCTATACAATAAATTTAACTAAATACCTATACATAATACTCCTTGTCTGGAGCATGTTATAAACTGTGATTCTATACCCGGCAACCCGAGTCGAGTTGTCGCGCAAACAGCAACATCATGCAATTTTGCTATAGGTACATACTACATACCGTACAAATTTAAATAAAAATAATAATTAAATGCACTACTATGTTACTATATCTTATTACCTAGCCACCTAGGTTTGAAAATAGGAATACCCATAACGCTATTGAAGAACTTTAACCCTCCAGAATTATGTAATGGTACCAGACTTATAATAATACATTGACACAACAATGTAATTGAAGCCAACATTATTACAGGTCAGAGGCAAGGGAAATATGTAGGTTAGGTTAGGTTATCCTAGGATTCCTATGATTCCTACAGATTACCATTTTTTATTCAAACGAATTCAATTTCCTATAAGATCGTGTTTCAGTATCACAATAAACAAATTCCAGGGTCAAAAATTAAAAGTTTTGGCAATAGATTCAAACGAATCTTGCTTTACTCATGGTCAGTTATATGTGGAATTATCAAGAATAGGAAATCCCAACAATTGACGCATATACCAGGCCTTGCAAACGTTATAATAAAGTTATGATTTTAACGTCATATTTGACAAAAAAACGGTTGAAAATTGTAAACGTAACCATAACGGAAAATGATAATCAAAAATAATTAAGTACCACAAAACAAAACGTATTAATGACGAACAAAATATATATTATAATATATCATCAAACAAAACATAAAACGCAAAACGCAATCTTCATTTGTTATTATTTTAGATTCTGAGTGAAACGATGAATGTATTGATTTTACAACGATGTGTGTTTTTTTATTTTTTTTATTTTTATTTTTTTTGTGTCTGTGTACACGATAAGTAGTCGAAATAATGCTTCGATTTTCAACTACAGTATCTTGTTCGATTGGAAAGTGAATATCGTTCTTGGATTGGGGGGGTGTCAAAATTTAAATTTCCCAGGAGTTTTCAAAAGCGCCGGGAAAAACAAAAGAAAAATTAAGGAAAAACGGGAATTTTTACGCAAAATCTGTTTTCGAGAAAATCGATTTTGGTTTTTGGTGTAACTTTAAAACAAATGACCGTAGATAGGTACATGAAATTTTCAGTGGTTGTTAATATTTGCATTTTCTATACACGATAACATTTTCAAAATATTTTGATTTGTTTAGGGACATTTTCATTTTCCAATTTTATTAGTTTTTTTTTTTTATGAATATCAATAAAAATTTATTTGTTGAGTAAAAATACTTGAAAATTTAATACAAGGATCCTACTATATTGTTTCAAAGACAGATGAAAAATTCAAAAAATGACAAAATATGGAAAAATCACGAAAATTTGCAAATTATTTCGAGTTAGAAATTCATAAAAATTTTTCTTTTTAAATCTAAGATATGAAAATGTAATACAAATTTCCTTATAAGATTTCCTACATTTATCAAAAAAAAAAAATTCTATAAGAAATTAAATTTTTATGAGCGTTCGAAATTCAAATTATTACAACATTGGATATTCACTCGATTTCTCATGTGGCGATTTCCTTATTTTGTTGTAATTCAAAAACGAATTACTGTAAATACATGAAAATTTCACTGAATGTTTATATTAACAATTTCCTATACACCATACAATTTTGAAAATATTTTGACTCTTTTTGAGCCGTTTACGGACATTTTCAGTTTTCAATTTTTTTAGTTTTTTTTTTCTATAAATATCAATAAAGTTTTATCTGTTTGGCCAAAAAGTGTAAAAAATTAATACAAGGCACCTGATATATTGTTACGATAGCAATGAAAAAATATTAAAAATACATAGGCACAATTTTTTTTTTTAAGCATTTAAAGATCTTATTTTGACAAAATTTATCAAAATCTTGAAAATTATCAATCATCGTAATTAATAAATTATAAAATGTTCAGTTTTTATAGCTAAGGATTGAAAATTTAATAATAAGATTCTCATAAATAGTTCACACTGTAGCCAAAAAATCTAAATAATATATGAGCACAGTTATTTTTTACAGACATTTTAAGTTCAAATTTGGGACTAAATTACATATTAAAAAACCTAGCATACCTATTTTCGTTATTTTGTTGTGATTGTATAATACTATTCGTGGGTACTTGATACTTCTAAAGTACACTATATTATAAATCTATGATAGTATCAGGGTTTGTTATTGATGTATAACGTGTTATAAGTACCTAATGGATATTGTGATATGATTAATTTGGAATTTATTATAGGTCAATTTTTTTTTAATACCATAGATATGTATATAATATACATTATGTTAATGTCTTTAACCTAGACTGACATACCGTCTTCGCTCAGAATCGTTTTTCTTATACAATGATATTGTATCATTGAATTCAAATTTAATAGCATCCATTATACAGTGACCCACTTGTAACCTACTGTACAGCAGAGCGACATCCACTTTCCCACCTTTTTAAATTTAATAGGCAGGTACTAACATTATTTTAAATAACGATAAACGCACAACTTGGATCCCTAACGTTAATTCTCAATAAACATATGTATAAAGGAAAAAATTGTGTAACGTTTTAATTGTAAATAACGATAAACGCACAAATTGTGTAATGTTTTAATTGTAAATAACATAAAACCGAATATTATTTTCAAATGCAAGTCCTTACACATAATTTTACCACCTCCGAAGTTAACACAAAACGTATTGTATATAACAGTGGTTCTTAACCTGTGGTCCGGGGCCCCTTGCGGGTCCGCGATACTCATGTCGGGGGTCCGCGGCAGCCTCAACACATAACATACATCAATCAGTGACAGAGTGCATTATTACAATATTATTGGATTATTATTATTTTTTTCATATATCATATATGACATATGTAGATTCCACACCAAATAATTGTATTATTAGTATTTATTAAGTAGGTAATCAGTTTTTCTTGTTCATACGAAATGTACATGCGTACAGCACTGTAGTCTCGGCAGTCTTATATTTACCACCACTATAATTGTAGTTGATCGATCGTAGTATCGTACCTACTCAATTATAGTTTTACATTACATTTTTATAAAAAATCAATTGTAATAAAAATAATTGGAAATGTGTATGTTTTGTTGTCTACTAATGTAATTTTTAGTATAAAATAATTATTATAATTTTGGTTATGATAACATGAGATGTTTTGTAAAAAAATTAGTAAAGGGGTCCGTGATTTCTAAAAATCTTTCATCAGGGGTCCGCGATCTACAAAATGTTAAGAACCGCTGGTCGGTATATAAGGAAATGTTATGATTGATGTAATAGGTATGATTATATCCAAATATTATACGCATTCTAAGTGTTTATAATAACCGATCAATTATACATAAGATTTTTGAGAAATTTTATGAGAGAAATGTTTTTTTATGTTATTAATGTAAACTTTTGTACATTGTAAATATTTTAGTTTGCTATTTATGTTGGTCAGGATAATTTTTACAATTATGTGTAGGTATATCTAATTATTAAATCTTCAATTTTAAATTTAATAAACTATATCGATTATTTATACATATTGATACGGAGCGTCTTTCCGGGACGTCCGTGATCGTGAATAACAATGCGTTGTGTATCGTTATAGTATCGTTTATTATATAATCACTAAAATAATGTTTATAATGATCGGGGCAAGTTATCCCGGGCCGCGCGGCAGGCTTGAAGAAGCGGCCGCGGCGGGCGGGTTCGGGCCTGAAGAGGCGCGAGCAAAACAATAGTCGGGACTTGCCTATACGTATTGTAGAAATAGTACAATAATAGGGGAGAGTAGGAACCGTCCGTGCACGGGCTCTAGCAAGTCGTGTGGGTTCGGTTCTTCCTCGCGGTGAAACTCGAGTAAGCTCACCGTGGGGGGAAACGTGGTATTACTTGTCGACTTGCTGAATAGTCGGTTGGCCAAGTTACGTCGCGAAGTCGGTTTCCGGCGTGTCCTGGTATTCGTCCAACGGCGTGACTGGACTCGGTTGAACGGGTGGACTGACAGTAGTGAGTCGCCGGGGTATAATTATATTATACGTTGCCGTCGATGGATTAGTCAGGTCCCGGTGTGGCGGCTATCCGTTGCCGTCGATCGCTGGATGCACACGGTAGGCTTGGCGTCGTCGGTCGGTGAGGTGGTGCTTGTTGACCAGGTGTGCCGGGTACTGTAGAGTCTCGGCGGTATCGAGCGATTACGCTAGACCGGTGCGTTCATGGTGTGTTGTCGTGGACTGGCTAGGTCGGATCAGCTTCGCCGGCGTCGTTCAGGTCGATGTTGCTGCTGCGTTGATAGTCTTCGGGTCTTCAGGTCTTCGGGTCTTCGGGTCTTCTATAGTGTTTGTTGATTGATAGAAGATATGTTGAAGACTGGTGTTGAAGATGATTTGACCGGTGAACTTGTCCCGGTATATATACTATTTGTTTCCCTTTGTTGTCCTGTGATTGGTCGGGAATGGTTGCTTTGATAAGCAATAACCACACCTTGACCCATTGGTGTTCGCTTCGTTAATGTGGTTCTTGCTAGTTATTTCCGTGAAACTTTCCTGTTGGCAAACTACTTATTCTAGTGTGTCGCGTTTATTTCTTGTGTCGCATTATGTTGCCATACTGTTGTGTTTGGTGGTCCTGAAAAGGACCATTTTAATATAGTGACGGTTTATCCCGTTACAATATTGATATGTTTGTAAGTTTAATGTTTATAGATTTTGCAAACAAATATGAATGTATAATAATTTTAGTTACAACAAGTATGATATATATTTTAGTATACAATTAATTAATATTCAATGAAAACAAACAATACCCAAACAAAAAAAAAAATTGCAAGTATACTTACATATTATAATAGCTGGCTATTGTCATCAACAAAGCTGAAATATTTCATTACAGTTAATACTCAATAAGACATCATTACTGTGTCTATATGTATAGTGTAATATAGAAGTATGTGCATATCTATTGTTTAATAAAATATAATTATATTATGTCTGTGTTTAAGAATAATAATTTTAGTTAGGTATTGAGTTTAGTAATTCAAATAATCGAAAATTCACTTTTATACAGGACTAGACTAACTTCTCATCTACAATATTCATAATAGGTGTATTTACTCTCAAACTGCTCAATAAACCATATTATTGAAAATACAAAAATAAATGTTCATAGAATACATAATATTAGTAGACCTATAAAATATTCTTTAGATAGGTTAGGTTAGGTTAGTTCTTTAATATGTTTTTAATAGGTACCTACCTATTTATATTTTTCATTATTGCATGAATTTTTCTCCAAAGTATCATCCATCTAATAATATACTTACCTACTCGATGAACAAAATATTCCCGACTCATTTTGGATTTTGGTTGTTTTGCTTACATTTTGTTTTTGGTTAGATAGTTAATAATAATTGAAACCATTAATATTTTCAGTTTTCGAATTTATATTTCTTTCATTTGAAATTTTTGAAAATGGAGTACGGAATTGCTGATTTGATGAACTTTTCGAATAGCAGTGAGTAAGTACTCTGTCGACTGTCATATAAATTCATTTACTTAATTATTATAAAACACCACGATTAAAGACACACCGTGTTACACACACTAATCATAGAAGTTGTATTTTAATTTTTAGTTGGTCAATCACAGCACGTGTACTAAACAAAACCGATATTCTTAAATTTAAGAATGGCAATGGAAAATATTTTTCAACAATATTAATTGACAAAACTACTGATATAAGAGCTATTGCTTTTGGAGACGATGTTGACCGTTTATTTTCACAACTTAAGGTAACTATTGAACATGTTTATATTATGTATGCTAAATCGTTGAAAATATCGTAGACATCAAAATATAAATAATTTCTCATTCTCATGCTTAATCATTAATTACTCATTAATTCATAGGAAGTTACGTATTATCTGGTTATTCAGTATATTTCATGTAAGGATTGTCCTTTTGAGCATTTTATTATTAGGTATATTAATTATATGCGGTTCCGGTTTTCAAAAATCAGATGATATAGAGACGTTTTAAATGATTTTGACACCCTCAATATTACGCATAGACAAGTTCGTCCAGCTTAAGTTATGCCGGAGTCTTTAAAGCATATATTTTATTTTTAAATATAATATAATAAATGTTCAACTGATGAATTGCGATGCAATATCTTAATGTTAGATACAGGCATTCAGTAGGTATGCCAAAATATGGTTGGCATTGAACAAGTTAATTACATTATTAAATAAACTTATGTTTATCTATTTGATTTTTAATGTACTATGACTTGATGAGTGGATATTAACTTTTATCATTTCTTTAGTTCTTATAGTACCAATGTGTTTATTTATTTATTATGTTTAAAAAGGTAAAACATGTTTATAATATTAAAAATGGAGAAATAAAAAAAGCAGACAAGGCATACAACAATACAAAACATGATTATGAAATCATTTTTAATAGTTCAACAATAATTATAGAGAGATTTGGAGTTACTGATATTCCCAGTCATCCACAGCTTAAAACAATTGAACATGTTTTTTCAATGGTAGTAAAGACTTTAATTGGTAATAATTCTGATATATTAACAATACAATGTATTACATAACTATTATACTTCCAAGAATTTTTTAAATATTGTGTTTTAATTCTAAAAGATACTATTGGAGTAATTATTAAGATAGAAGATCCACAGGAAAAAAATGGTAAACACAAATTAAGAAATATCATACTAGCAGACCATACTGGCCAAGTAAGTACTTATTGCCATTTATTTGTTAATGTTTGTTTAATGTTCCTCAAACTTAACTTATTAACTCGAAATTGTATTTAAATAAATAAATATATATATATAAAATATGAAATTACATTAGATCAATATAGATTCAGTTAAGTTGTTGAATAATTCATAGTTCATAATTCGGTTATTACTTATATAAACTTGATGATAACAATTATTTACTAAATAATATTTAAAGAAAATAATAAAGATAACCTTTAATTTAACAAACAAATTAAACAATAATATGTCTAAATTAAAATATTATTCTTATATAAATGTATTATAAGATGTGACATCAAGTACCATTTTTATTGTTTTATTGTTAAAACATATTAATTAACTAACAAGTAGAGTTTGAAAATATAATATCAAATAATAATTTGCAATTAAAAATATATTGTTATATATATATTTCTCTCTACAGTGGTTTTAAGTATATTCTGTGATAAACCTTAACCGGGAACCGAGGTTTCCGAGGAGACTAAACTGTTGGTTGCCGACGGCGGTTCGAACACAGCCGTGGGTGGCATTATTTTTTAGATAATTCACGGTGTCCGGAAAGAAGTGCCACCATCCCCTCCCCCCCCCCCCCGAGAATGGTAGATACCTACTGGTGCCCAATAAAAATCTACCAAACAAAAAACACTCGTGTTTACAAACTTACAATTTCTCCCCTACAAATCAAAAACAAACAGCTAAATAAATGGCCTTTTTTGCCGGGCTTCATGATCAATTAAAAAGAAACATCAACTGTTTCAAATTCATTAATTTTTAATTATAAACGGATGTACTTATCGTACAAGGTACATTATTATATTAAAATTGCTTTATTTAAGGTTGATGTTACTCTATGGGATTCAAAAGCTACTGACTTTAATGCCAAAGAAGAGGATATTATGTCAATAATAGGAGGAAAAATTATTGATTACAAAAATGTTAAGAAAATAAGTGTGACTTTATCTTCAAAAGTCGAAATTAATCCTCGTTGGAATGAAACCTTGAATCTCCAAAACTGGTACAAAGGATTTGAAAAAAAAAAACTTTTAAATCTATCTCAAGTGTCTGTCGGTTCTCAAGAACTTAATATGTTTGAAAGTATGAAATTCATTAAAAATATTAATTTGTTTTATTAATAATTAATTTGTATTATAGATTCTCAAAGTTTTAGAAATAAAACTGAATACGAACGTATTTTGCAACAAATGAAAATTGATGATGATTTGATTTCTAAAAGATTACTGGAGCTGAATGACGAAGAGCATAAGATAGAATCGGAAAGAGCTGATTTAAATTTTAAGAAACAACGACTTTCAATCGAACGAGATAGTATTCAAAGTCGTTTGGAAAACTAATCGTATAATGGATACTTATATATTACATTTTAATATTATTCATATTATTCTCAATTTGTTCTTTCTTCTGAATTATAATAAAAAGAAGAATAATAAGCAGAAAAATAAATAAAACATCTATTAACCTACCTATATTAGTGTACATTTGTACAAGTAGCAAAAGTTATACAAGGAAAATATAATTTTCTCTTCGAAAATTCGTTATTTTGCTTCTCTGGCTTTTATACCACCATCAGATGTTTGTGATGCTTATGAAAAAATATTAAAATTAGATTTTTTTGTTAAAAATAATCAAATTATTTTTCCTTTCCTAACATACATTGAGGAGACTTGGATTGGTACTAAAAAACGAGGGCGAAGATATCCTCCGTTATTTCCTATACCTCTATGGAATGTTTATGAGGCAATACAAAGTGACTGCGATAAAACAAACAACATTTGTGAAGGATTTAACAACGGATTTGCTCATTTACTTTCTGCTCAACATCCTTCAATCTATAAATTCATAAATGGTTTGAGAAGTCAACAAAACCTAACGGAAATTAAAATAAGTCAAAGTATAGTAGGAAATCCAAATACGCCAAATAGAAAGAAGAAGACAGTCAGTTGGGCTGAACGAGTAAAGAAAATAGTAGCAGATTATCATAATCGAGAGTTTGAAGATTATCTTCAAGGTATTTCATTGAATATATACTTCCATTAATTAATATACATATTTAATTTTTTTTAATACTTAAATCAATTTTATATCAATTTTATTAAATTATACATATTTTTATAATTTTTATCAATTCTACTATATATTAATATAACAATATTATATGCTTGAAATATATTATTTATCTATATTTAAATTACTGCTATATTTTATGCTGGCAGTATATATACTGGCGATATTTATTCCATGCGATATACTGGTTTCGCGATATTTTGGTCACGCTATATTTTACCGGCGATATTTTGTCGGTGATTCGTAGTTTGACACTTACATTTTGTATTTATGTTTTTACTGAGAACCAGTAAAATAATTTTGAGTATTTCAAGTCTGATTATAGATTAATTTATATATATATATATATAGTGTATTTAAAAAAATTTAAATGAAAAATTATTTTAACATAATCAAAGTTAAATTATCATAACGGGTATAGTTGTTAGTTATTTATAATAATAATAATAATAATAATAATAATAATAATAATAGCATATATTACGCAAATCAAAAAGATAGTACAAAAGTATAGGTACATATTATATAAGATAAATTACTATATGAACAATCTATTAACATTTAAGCCCATCCATATTATTTCTGATAGTGTATTTAAAAAAATTTAAATGAAAAATTATTTTAACATAATCAAAGTTAAATTATCATAACGGGTATAGTTGTTAGTTATTTATAATAATAATAATAATAATAATAATAATAATAATAATAATAATAATAATAATAATAATAGCATATATTACGCAAATCAAAAAGATAGTACAAAAGTATAGGTACATATTATATAAGATAAATTTCAAAAATTTGCAACTCCCCTATAAGCATACCCTGTGATGGGGAGTTTTAATTGAATTCAATTTTTGACAACTTACAAACATATTTCTAAAACAAAATTTTCATAATTACATCATATGTTATTTAGCGATAATCATAAATCTATTTGTGTAAGATCAACGTTTTTTAAGTACAATTTCAAATCTTTTACATTTTTAAAATAACATATTATATTTATTTTAAGTATTCTACATAATCTGATTGCAATTGAAATAGCACTTTTAATGCCAAACTGTTGATGGTATAGAGGAACATATAGATTAATATTAGTTTTATAACGCGTATTATAAATATGATCAATATAAAGAGTATTGTTTTTAAAATTATGATATGTGAGTAATAAGTTCTTATAATATAAACATCTAATATTAAGTAGATTAAAAACATTATCTACAAATTCATTATTGGTATTTGGTAATTGGTAAGCCTTGGTAAATTGAATATAAATTGAATTACATTATTTAAATTTATATTTAAACAATGAATATGAGAATCATACGATTGTCCCCAAAAAACAATAACATAACATAAAATAGATT
>CARXXK010001015.1:1831163-1866958 GCA_949089665.1 Macrosiphum euphorbiae
TTTGTTCGTAAATTACCTTATACATTTTTACATACTATTTAATTTTTTAGAATTTGAACTTGCAGTCACATGCTATAGTAAGTAATTTGATTTGACTTAACAACATATTTTTTTTATAAATACATTGATTTTCACTCAACGTAATCACATTTTTACAGTATTTATTATAAAAGTGTGTTAGTCTGTAATTTTGATTTTAAAGTAATATGAAAAATAAATTATTACATAACATTCAAGTATATAGTTCGATATTATAATTGATTAGGTGTTACTTGAGATGACTTCGTACTGGCTTGTGTTTTCTCCGTCTTACTAATACATAATAATATATCAAAACTTACGTCCAGCAGTTCAAATAAGTGCGTGTGACTATATATTTGATAAGAGTGAATTGACCTATTATCAAACTTAAATGTAAAAATATTTTATGTGTTCACTCGTTGGTTTTTAACTAGAATCAATTTTTTTAAGTGAGTTATGAGTATATTGTCAAATATTATATTTGAAAATGCTCATATAATTCACTTGAAAATTAAAATATCGTAAAAAACCAACGAGACAAGACATCATTTTTTAACTTATGTTTGACTATAGGTCAATTCTCTATAATATTTAAGATGACAGTATAAATTTGTAACTGCTGGACATATTAGTATATTACCCATACGTATCCCTAAGACGGAGAGAACATTATGTTATGTGTTTGCAATGTCCTCTTATTAGATTCTATTATTTATGTCAAGTACAAACTTGATATTATGAAATGTCAGTGGGTAACTGGGGATCCAGCTATGCAGAGTTCAGAAAAATGATTATCCAAATAAAATTATTATACATACAAGTAACCATATGCGTTTTGTCTTACATATCAAATAATAACTGATTGATGGTGGTCGGGTAATTTATATATGTGTATTATGGGCCGGGAACGAACCCGGTGAGTATCACACTGACACACCGACCGACCTGTGTATTTATGTATACGATATGTATTAGCAATTCGATCGCAGTGGATGGGTTCGCCGAGAAAAACTATCAAATGCTAGTGTGTGTAAGTGTGTGTATATGTGTGTGGGTGTATGCTTAAAACTAACAACAGAAAGGTAACTCAGAAAAATGTTAACTAAAACATAATGGTATTTAAATTGCTGCGTATTACGGTAAAAAGACAATAGAATTATAATAATGATGCACAGCAACAGACAACAATATTAATTAAGCACAGCCAAAATAGTACAATATGTATAATAATATCTGGCCCTCTTGGCCCAACAGAATAAAATATAGGTATGGCTACAAGTGAGCACAAGATACAAATTATTTATAATCTAGTATTAGTTATAGCGATATTGATATTAAAGAACATGCAGTTAAAAATTCCGAGAATGGCAATGGCCCCTCTGGCACCCCACTGCGAAAGCCCATGTATAGCTACCGTCGTTTTAGCAGTAAATTCGTAAAAACAATAATAATAATATGTATAAAAACTCACAAGTATGTCGTTGCACTACTGGAAAGCTTGCTACCTGCGCCTGCATAAATAATTTGACTCAAAAATAAATATAATAATAATATTATATAGTGACTTCCGCCCTTCACAGAATATGTAATAATAATATGTATGGTGATTCGCGTCTCAAAACGTATAAAAACAATAATAAATATTTGGCGATTCGTGGCTTTCACTATGGTAAAAATATGGCGATTCGCGAATTGCAAAACAATATAATATAATATAAACGTCGACCCTCACACCAAAACAATAATTTGTGGTTTGTTTACACTGGTGCTCGAAACTCGACTGCGGCGGTCGTATTACATAATTCGCTAATCTCGTTTTCTTTTCCCCACAAATTGTTGGATCTTTTGATACGCATAATCTATTTTATTAACTTTGAATAGTTCGTCAATTTCACTGCACTGCTGCTCCAACCATTCTTCTTTGGATTTTCTGGCTTCTCTGTTAACCTGATTCCTTAGTTGGCGATACTTTTGTTGTCCTTCTCTCGTGTTATTGTTTTTATATTTTCGTCTTTCATCTATAAGTTTTACTATTTCCTTGTCAATCCATGCTCTTCTAGGTTCTTTCTTTTTTTTTTTGTCAACACAGTATCCGCTGATTTTTTTGATAGCTGATTTTATGTTCTCCCACTTTTTATTCAGAGCGTCATCTACATTTTCTTTTCGGTATTCGATATCCATGTATCGTCCATATTGTTCCACAACCTCCGCTCTCTTAAGTAATCTGACACTATATTTGTCTTGCTGTACTTTTGGTCTTTGTGGTTTTTTATGTCTGAGTTCGAATTTCGCTATTACTAAATTATGATCACTGTCACAATCAGCGCTCGGGTATGCTTTACAGAATTTAACTTGGTTCTTAAATCTATTTTTCACCAGTATGTAATCTATTTGGTAACGGGCAATATCGCCTGACATTTTCCATGTATATATTCTTCTCTTAGGGTTTTGAAATCTGGTGTTCGTTATAATCATCCCATTTTCTCTGCAGAACTCCACTACTCTTTCTCCTCTTGAATTTCTCTTACCTAAGCCGAAGTCTCTGACTTCTCTACCTTCCCTGCCTTCACCAACTATAGCATTAAAATCTCCCATGATGATTACATTATCTTGTGGTTTAGTATGTTTCAATAGCTCTTCAATGCCTGCATACACTTCTTCCACTTCTTCATCATTTGCTTTTGACGTTGGCATATAAACTTGTATAATTGCAAAGTTGTTTGGTGTTGATTCTATTTTAACCAAACATAGTCTGCTACTAAAGGTCAAAAAGTTCGTAACTCTTGTTCCCCACTTCTTATTGAGAGCGATTCCAACACCTGCTTGTCCTTTAGTACCTTGTGTATGAATAACTCTGATATCGTCCGACCAAAAGTCACCATTATCTGGCCAACGTATTTCGCATTATCTTAATATTTCTATATCTACTCTTTTCATTTCTATTTTTATATTTTCCAACTTTCCTGTTTTCAGCATTGTTCGTACATTCCATGTTCCTATTCTCTGCATTTTGTTCTTATCACATGTGTCCTGCAGGGTAGCTCCCTCCCGGACATCCGAATGGGGAGCTATTTTACGTCCGCATACATTTTTTACACTGCGAGAATCCATTTTAGAAGACAAAATAGTGGTTGCCTAACCAGGGATGTTAATGTGGTGGTTTCCGCTTGACTTCCACATCGCAGTCCAATCCCTATTTCTAGAGATTGGTGGGCCAAGTATAGATAAACATTGTTCATCTACACTTAGTACTAGAAGAGCTGCTGCCCACTCCTAGGTCCATTTTAGTCGGCTCTTACGACAGGCATGGACAACTGAGGATGTATTCTAACCCACAGGGGTAATAAATACAAGATATAAATAGAGTAGCACTTTTCTTGGTTTTTAGTATTAATATATTTCATTTTTAATTATTTTTTTAATAAATATGATGTTAAATATTTGTAACTTAATACGCATTTGTAGTAAGGAATGATTTAATTATTTACGGTAGATATTCTAAGTTTTATTAATACGTATATTAACTTAATATTGTGATATCCAAATAAATATTAAATATATTATATATATGTATCGGTATAAACGTTGTGTCACTCTTGCAACAAAAATTAAAATTCTTTCTTTATGTCAAGTGCAAACTCGATATGAAATGTGAATGTCAGAAAAATGAATGTCAAAATTAATTTATGATACATACAAGTGCAAGTACAATTATGCGTTTTGTCTAACATGTATTAAATAATAGCTGATGGATGGGGGTCGGCTATTTTATATATGTGTGCGTGGTTGTGTTTAGAAAATCTAGATACCGAGAACGAAAACCAGAGAAGAAGAAAGTGGCGATAAGAAAGACCTATTTCAAAACCGATATAAGAAACAGGCATAAACCGTTAAAAAACGAAACCGGAAAAAATGAATACCGGTATTAACTTCCAAAGCAAAACCGAAAATATTATTTTTTTTGAAAATATTTGTAAGTTGAATATTTTGGGAAGCTTACTTTATACAAACGGCGATTCAAACGCACGATCCATCGATTCGAATAATTTTTTAAGCTAAAACTGAACATAAACAGTCCAGGCCTTGAACAAGATCTTATAAAAAGGTATAAACAGTGTAAAAACTGAAACCGAAAATAAAATCAAAATGAAACGAAAAACGAAAAAAATGGGAACCGGAATTATAATTTTAAACCAAAACCAAGAAAAATTGAAAACCGGTATTAAATCCTAAGCTGAAACCGAAAAAAATTGGAAACCGGTACACAAAATCGTAACTAAAACCTAAATTCTTTCAATTGGTTTCAATCCCAGATTTTTAATCTTTTAGCGTCAGAACAAATACCAAATGTTGCTAAAACTTAAAATCATTTTAGTTTCGGGTCAATTTCAGCCATCAGCTCCTGTGGATCGTTTAGCAATCGTTATGCATGTTTAAAACACTTCACATCACGGCCTATCCACACAATTTACAACTATCATTATTCATTATTAATACTATTTGTCCTGACCGACTTTCCTCCAGCTTAAGATTTACACTTTCAATAAATACATTTGTATGAAATGTATATGCCATATTTCTTTCAATCATAGTATTAATATAATATTTGACATGTAGCAACAATTAAATTTAACAAAAAAAAATGTATTTTTTTCGTAAAATGAAAAAAAAAATAATGCATGACCTACAAAAGTGTATGATGTAAATCATATAGCATGTACTCATGTAAGTCTTTAAACACCCTTCAAGTCACAAGGAACCTATAGATATAACTTTATTTAACTTCGGATGGACAAATTGCTTCGGAATGCAATGACAGCGTCACACAACTTAATCAACAACGAAAAACATAAAAAGTACGTCATGAAAAATAATAATATGAAAAATGTTACCGTTTTAATACCACGGCCTAAGAGATATAATAGACTTCAAAACGAGCAGCTTATCAGCGGCTTCGAAAGTATGTGCATGAGGCAAATGTGGGGGGTCGCAATCATAATCGAGAGTTTATAGAACCATCTGTATAAAACACGAACTAAGATACAAAATGTGAAGTTAAATAAAACCTCTGGTAGCGCTGAAAACGTTCGATTATGAGTGTGACCCAAATCAGCTGATCGAGTTTCGTTTCTATATTGTTCTATGGTTGTACATTGGTTCCATTGATAACGTATTCCAGACCTGTCTTACTGTCTTAGTACATGACACAGATGTACAGATGGATTGTTTTTATAAATATTTATTTGCTGTTATTTATAATCGAAAACTTTATAGGGCAAATGTTTGAAAATGGACTTATAAGAGCAATACCTGGTACGTTCATACTTTTAACTAATAACAAAGCAATAATTTAGTATGACTAACTTTATTAGAAAACTGTAAGTGCTGACTGTGTCTGTCTGTCCACCGTAACGGTATTTTACGGACATTTCTCGTAAAACTGATTGCACTTACTGTCCTTGATACAAAGACAATGCACAAAAATAATAATATAAAAGATATGAAGATTTGGTTTAAAAGAAGAATAGTATAAAATTATCCTGGACTTTTGCCACTTGTTTTTTATCTTTAATAAATAGTCTATACATACACTTATAAAATATAAAGGTACGCTAACATATTCTGTACTTTTTAAAAAAATAATAGTACCTATTCTTGGTTTTTATTTTAAATTCTTGGCCATTGTATTTTGACCTTCCATATAATTTTCAAAACTCTTTTTTGAGATTCGACATGGTAAAACATGTCATTGACTTATCTAGAAATATGATAGCCATTGTGATATTTACACTTCATAATTAGAGCATAATATTTCGGTTAGATATTTGATCCATTAAGTACGGAAAACTGAGTGGTAATCTCCACTGCACCAGGCTAAATTGTATATATCTTTATATGTTGTAATTGCGTTCAAAAGTTTATGAAGTTCATTAGAATGAAATAAAAAAAACAGTAACAATCTTAGATTGACATCTGTGTATTATATAATATAAATTATTTCTTCATAGATTTGTACGAATTTAACACTGATTCATTTCAAAAAGTACTGGCCAAATTCTGTAAGTATACAATTGGAATAGTAGTTATTTATAATGTTCTATCAAAAAATTGTATAATGCATGTATTGATTGTTGATTATTAAATGTATTGGAAATTGAAATAGGTAGTACAAATATGTCTTAATCGTATAATCAAATATGTAGATATTAATGAAAATACGTAAAGCGATCCTTAGGTTGTTTTAATGTAAATGCATACCTTTAGGCCAACAGTTATATTATCACATTTGATTATTTGAAGAAAACCTTAATATGTTTAGTATATTATTATAACTCTGAATCAGGGAAGAGGAAAATAATTTACTCCGAAAAAAACATATAATAAACTGTATTATTGTTGTATTACTCAGTAATATAACGATTAAATGTACCGAGTACTAACAATCGTAGAAGAAGGAAGAATATGGTTAGGAGGTAGATTTAAAAATATTTTTAAGGGTGATCTGACGTTCTAGTTAACGATTGTGCACTGTTTTGTTGCTACGTAGTATTTTACAATACAGATATTCAGGAATACTCTCCATATTGTTAGTGTAATATTCAAAAAATTGTAATAATTTTACAAGGCCTATTTCATATTCTTTCTCGTTGTTTTTTTATATGCGTACTATTTTATAATATAGGTATGTATTATTATCAACCTATTCAAAAGTATATAAAACTTAGTTTTTCGTGAATTTCTGTGTTTCCTTTTCTTGTATGGGTTATTATTTGAAATAATTGTTCTATTCATGTATTTAAGGTATATTTCAGTCCATTTTTTATCGGGTATAGGTTCATCGGCTACATTTATATTTGTTATACATTTTTAAGGCTCCTGTAGGTGATCTTAATTCACTTTTGTTGACACTATTTATTGGTATTAGTCTACAATAGGATGCTGGTTTGTACACAATTGATTCATATAGTTTAATTTCTATTTTGTTATACATTTATGAGCCTTTATTAGTATGTTTGAGTGTCTTGAACATAATGTGCATGATAATATTTTTAGTATCTATAATAAGTGAATTGTTCGATGAGGGAAACATTTTTGACTATTTAAACAAAAATTAAAAAAAAAAAAAAACTAATAATTTTATCAAAATATTTTATAATGCATCTATTGATTGTTGATGATTAAAATATGTATTGAAAATTGAAAGAGGTAGTAAAAATACGTATTAATAGTACAATAAAATACTATTTGATGTTCGATTTATAAGTATTCATTTATATATTATGTAGATATTAATGATAATACGTAAAGCGATTCTTAGGTTGTTCTAATGTAAATGAATACTTATAGTCCAACATATTGTGACTATTAAAATTGTTATATATATATATTAGTCTACAATAGAAAGCTGGTTTGTACAACATTTATTCATACTGTTTAATTTCTATTTTGTAATTATTTTATGAACCTTTATTAGTATGTTTGAACATGATATGTATGATAATATTTTTAGTATCTACAACAAGTGAATCGTTCAATGAGGATTTTGTATAAGATTGTATAATATGTATTACTCATGGGAGTCGACTATTCAAAATAACATCAATAATTATAAGCAGTTTTGTGTTGCCTCCGACTTAACAGGTTGATCACCATGAGCCAATTTTTGGGCTCTCACTAGCTTACTCCCGTAAGCCACTTGGTTTTTTCATAGGTTCACTTGGATACATTATTGAAGATTTAAACAAAACTTAAAAAAAAAAAAAAACTAATAATGATATCTGCAAGCTTGTTATACTATCAGAAAGTGGACCGCTAGGGGATATTGAGTTATGATTCACAAAAAAATGTTTTATTTAGATTGACTAATTAATAATTTGGAAACGTTGTTGAATATCGTAAAAAAAAGTCAATAACAAACTGAGATATATTTACTTGAAATATAATTTATACTTTTATAGATAAATTATATTTGATCGATACCGAAAAGGATACAAATGATGAAATTGTTCCAACTGTTAATAGTAAGTATACATAACAAGTTTCTTGCACCTAGTGTTATATTAAAGTTTTTATAATGTATAACGTGCTTACATATAGACGATAAAGTATATTACAATAGGTAATAAGTACAAAAAAAAATACGCACTAATCATATTATGAAATATGTATTAATGACACGTAGAGCGATCCCTAAATTGTTACAATGTAAATTCATACCTATCTCCTATCACATAGTTACTATTGTAATTGATATATAATGACATTTGATTAGTTGGGAAGTGTGGTAAATCACCGTACTGAAATCAACATTGGCATGATACGTGAAATAATGTACTCACACGAACCCGTATAATCGTATTAATGCTTATTTATTTGTTAGAATATTAATTTAATCACTTATAAGTTAGATGCGCGATTAATACAAAATTGTTCGAAAGTCTAAAATAATATGATGGAGTTTCTGCCCAGGCATTCGCATTTACTCCTTGTAACCTACTCGATGGACTTTGTTCAATTATAGACTCCTGGCGAGTCCCGTACCAACGGTCCACTTTTATCCCTCAGATTATGGTGCTCACCTAGCTATTTCGGTCACTTAATATGCGGAATTGTACCAGGTACCATTTTACCTAGATGGGCAACATCAAGTAGCGGATTGGATTTATCTCTGTTATTTTCATGTAATTCAATTGATTAGTTTTTGGGTATTAAGCCACACACATACTTTGGTTTTAAGATATAGTTTCTTTATTTGAGAGTATAAGCGTGACATTTCTATTTATACTTGTACATGATTTGACTGAGTAACCGATCGCAAACAGTTAAATACACAAAAAAGAAAATAACGCTAATTTCAACTATTACTTTTATAATATGCAACCAATTGCAGGCTTTTATAAAACAAAAATAAAGTTTCTGTTCCCAACGTGAATCTCAAGATTATTGCTACAATATCAGAAAATACTTAGTAGTTACACTGAAAAGTAAGCGTATTAGCTGGGCAAAATACAGATGAGGTGCACAAGACCAGATAACTCGAGGGGTAACAAAATGGATATACAATGGAAAGAGGCTATTATGAAGCCGAGACAAAGATGAATAGACAGAGTTAAGAGTGGCCTAAAAAGTCTAGGAGTAATAAGCGACCAAGAGCTAGCTAATGATAGAGAAAAATGGAGAGATGTAGTGGTTGCTAAGAAGGCCTAAGTCACCTATACTCATCTAAAATAAACTGAAATTTATATATTTATAGATAGACAGTTTCGACACGATGAATCACTTGATAGTTTTAGAAGAGAATTCAGTAAGTATACATGTCTAGTTATTTAGAGTGTTATATTTTAATATTTAATAACGTGTACTGTGGCTATTGAATCTGTACTATTATGAAGTAAAATAGATGAATAAGGTGGTTTCCATTGTTTCAAGATTGTGAGACTTTAGATGGTTTGATTTTAACGCTGTAAAAATAATAACGTTTCTGATCATCTTCTCAAGAGATCGATAGGAACTTTTTTTTTAAACTTTGAGCCTTCGACATTATAATAATATTTATAAATTTCAGTTCTTACAACATTTTTGTGTATTTTTGTGCTCCCATAACTGCTCTGAATCCACTGTATTGTTAATATCATTTATTGGTTTTAGTGTAGAATATTAAGCGTCTTGTACAGAAATGATAATTAGTTTAATTTCGAGGAGAAAACTGATGGTTCTACTACATTGCTCCATGCTTAATTCATACTTAAAATATTATTGTATTATTTTTATGTCGTAATTATTACACTTGTGTATAGTTGATTATAACAAAATATAAAAACAGTAACAATTTGAAATTTATAAAAATATATACTTTTATAGTAAATGATTTCCTTCAGAATGGGAACCAAGACCAGTTTCAAGCCCAAATATCTACGTTGAGTAAGTTTGCATGACTACTTACCGGCTATCACATAGTTATAAAAATGGAGTACATATTACATTATATTATTTCATAATAAATGTATATACTTTATTATTATAATTCAGCATCAGGGAAGAGGGAATTAATTCAGTATGAGATGGTATATAATAAATTATAGCCTTGTTGTATACTTTCTTAGTAATATAACGATCACACGTACTAACAATAATAGAAGAAGAAATTATGTAGTTAACTAGTGGTTGTAAAAAACTCTTTTTACACCAAAATTATTATCGGTGGCTGTAAATAATTTGTAGGTAGTTAATGTTAGTGTACTGTTTTTTTCTACGTGGTTTGATTAGAACGATACACAGATTTTCAATGCATCTCTCCATATTATTATTAAAATATTACAAATCATCATAATAATAATATTAAAATCAAAGCTAATATTTCATGTTCCTCCAGGTTGTTTTATTTTATACCTACATATACTTTTGTGCAATCTTGTAAAGTATTTGAATACTTTTTTTTGTATTCGAATACTATTTTAAATACTTTTTTTAAAAAGTATTCAAATAAGTATGACTTGTATGTTATATTCATCCAGAAAAAGGTGGGCAAGTGGGTGTCGCTTTGCTGTACAGTAGGTTACAAGTGGGTCACTGTATAATGGATGGTATTAAATTTGAATTCAATGATATAATATCATTGTATAAGAAAAACGATTCTGAGGTGACGGTATGTCAGTCTATGTATCAGACATATTATATACATATTTATGGTATTAAACAAAAAATTGACCTATAATAGGTACCTATAATAAATTCCAAATTAATCATATCAGTATATCACAATATCCATTAGATACTTATAACGCGTTATACATCAACAAAAACCGTGATACTATCATAGATATATAATAGTACACTTTAGAAGTTTCAAGTACCCACGAATAATATTATTCAATCACAACAAAATAACTAAAATAGTTATTCTAGGTTTTTTAATATGTAATTTCGTCCAAATTTGAAATTAAAATGTCTGTAAAAAATAAGTGTGTTTATATATTTTTTAGATTTTTTGGTTACAGTATGAATTATTTAAGAGAATCTTTGTTTTAAATTTTCAACTCTTAGTTATAAAAACTGAACATTTTATAATTTTTTAATTCCAACGATTGATTATTTTCGAGATTTTGATGAATTTTGTCAAAATTCCAACTTTAAATGCATATAAAAAAAAATCGTGCTTATGTATTTTTAAAATTTTTCAACTGATATTGTAACAATATATAAGGAAGCTTGTATTCAATTTTCAGACTTTACTAATATGTATTCTGAATACCTTAATTCTTTCTCATTTATTAGAATATGTATTTTGAATACAAAATATAAGTATTCTTTACAAGACTGATTTAATAATATATATTTATATGACCTAGTGTATACTAAAATCTTATATTATATGATATATTAGATAATAAATTCAAAATAGGCGAACTTGATGATTGTAAGTGGTTTTTGTCAATAATTTATAATAATAATTATTGAATTTTTAATGCTTTTATATTCCATGTATATTTATTACTGCGTATTATGCAGGTGTCAATGCAAATATAAAATATAGCATTTACAAACTATCAATAAACACTTACTTGAACATAATTCAAATCATTTCAGATCCACTGAAAAAGTTTGTTTTTAATTATGATCCTGACAGTGATACAGGTAGATAATTATTAAACTGGTTACAAACCAATAAAACATAAATGTCATACGTTACAAAATAATTTATTATTATCATATTTTAAATTATAATATAAACTATATTAGAATAAAAAATTGTATCTAATTAAACTGTTATTTTTTTATTTTTTCAAAGTATTCTTAAGAACGACATCAGCGTTTTGTTATAAGTACAGCGCATGTCCTACTTTTGAAGGTAAGTACCAGTAAGAAATATTTTAGTTTTAGATCATAAGAATTAATTGTGTATTTTCATATTATACAGACCAGACTGATGTTCATTGTTTGGAAAGTTCCTTATAAAAATTAATATCCTTGTTCTTAAAAAAAAAATTCGTTCCTATGTCATTCCTTTGGGAAATGAACGAGTTCCTTTTTTAGTTCGAAATAAAATGATAATTCTTACCTAATCATTAAATTTTTTTTTCATACTATGCATACTTCTTTAATTTTTAATTATAATATATAACTACAAGTAGGTACATATTTTATATGTTTATGTAATATATTATTATATATTCTGAGATTTTCTTCAAAATTAAATTTTTTGCTAACGTATGTCGATTGTATTAACGTCGATACTCGATAACGATAACTAATTAATTAGCAATACACATTATAAACATTAAAAAAAAATTAATTTCAATTTCAATTTTTACATACTTATCTGTGTAAATTATCGGAACTAGAAAGAAACGAACAATTTTGTTATTTTTAATTACAAAAAAAGAACTAGTTCATTTCCTTGTTCTTTTTTTTTTTATAAAAAGGAATTCGTTCATCGTTTCGATTTTTAAAAAGGAATTCGTTCCAGGAAGCCGTTCCTTTTGTAAATCGTTTCTTCCAAACACTGATGATGTTAAAAAATAAACAATAGTAGTCATTAGTTCACCGCTTATAACCAATTCCATGTGCGTGGTACGCACTCTAGCTACTATTGACAATACGTAGATAACCCGTACCTTATATTTCCATTTTTTTTGTTGTAAAAGCACCAAATTAATTTTTTTCAGATCCTTTTCTCAACAAAGTTTTTTTTTTTTCGTATATATCCTTGCCGATTTACGTATGTGCGTCTCCGCCGACACTCTCTGTAGTAGGCTGTACGTACATGTTTTTATATTATGCTGACGTCATTTTTGTCTAGCACTGACTCTTCCGTCCTCGTTGGTGATTTCTTACCTCTCTCTCAAAGCTCGACGTCGATGATTGCACCATATACATCTCCATACCAGTATCCTCGTAGCCACAGAAACGGCCTGTATTCAGACGTGTTTCTCCGAGCTTACACAAGCACCTTCACAAGTCAGGGTAACTAATTATGGGAAATATGTCGATTTGGACTTAGAAGAATTTTCACTGAAGAATCAACAATAATAAATACGACTTTACATTTTCAACCAAGTCTATATTTATTTCAACTGACATACATCCTCATTCTATGGTACGCCACCGCACAGTATTAGCTTACTATATTAGATATGTTCTTTGAAAGTACTTTCTATTATAAATACTCGTGCCCACGAGAGAAAGATATTAAAAACTCATTGGTCACTGTGCATGGGAACCCCCTCCATATACCCCACCAGGTTAGGTTATGTTATGTTAGTCCTAACCTAACCTAACCATATACTAATTGGATGAATTTCGGCTACGATCGACGATAACCATCGTCAACCGACGACAACCGTCGGATCATAGCACCCACCACCCCACTTCTGTCAAGCGCTACTAAGATGTTACTCAGGTATGTGGTACCCAGCCACACTCATTCATTGATAGTTTAGGTCTTACGGTAACAAATTGGTCTTTTTGACGGCTAACTGAGTTAACCGGTCCTATTGGACTGATGAGTTCGAAGTTTTGCAGTTGAAGGCACAATTCAGTCGAGATTGGTCCGGTTCACAACGCTGGACCACCCTGAAAAAGCAAGGTATTTTGAAAGCGGTTGGCTGAATCAAGATTACCGAGTAATAAAACTCGATTCTTTAGTGCGCCTAACAGCCTGCTCGGTGTGATCTCTCCAGAACCACGACCTTGCAGTCAGCTAATGTGGCTCATCTATCGGTCAAGGTACTCCTGAGAGGTTTGTGGAGATGTAATCATCCGACACATCATCCTTAAGCACGAGAGAGCTAACGGCGGCCCTCTGCGATTCTCATTTAACGCAATCAACCATATACGGGACATTGGCAAGGTGTTAGCATGCCTTTAAAGCCAGTATCTATCTGTCGCGACGAGGACGCAATTGCCGTCGACGAGCGCCTTGGTTTGTCAGCTTCGTGACACCCAGCGAAACACAAAGGCCTCATAGTAACTAGCCTTGTCGGACATTTTTAATATCAATCGTACTTTGTGTTATTCACCGCTAACTTTATTATTAAATTATTGTTGGTGGTAAGGTGATATTTTGTTCCTTGGACATTCTGTTCCTTTTTGGGGACATTTTGTTAGTTTTTCAAAATAAACAATCGCAGAACAAAAATTCTCAAACGGAACAAAATGTCCTTTAGTTATATTTTGTTCCACGGGGATATTTTGTTCCTCTAGGCGGACTTTTTGTTCCGTTTTGATAATAATTTGATTCTTCTATAACATATAATAGCGGTACAAAATATTATAAAAAAAATATGTAATATGAATGTTATATACTCTGAAAGTATTCAAAACACTAAATAAGTTTAAATTCGAATACTATACAATCATATGCTAACACGTTTTAAGTGTTAAGTATTTAGTCAAGTCTTTAGTCGCCAATCGTTATCAGCATGTACATAATTAGTGGTTAAAATGTAAGTCCCATAAAGGGAGTGTAAAATATTGTCCGTCCAATTGAATAACAAAAATAAGTTTATAAATACTTAACAGTAAAATTTTTTACTTTTAATTAAATTGTATTTATTTTTACTTTTTAGGATCACTTGTTTACACTTTTAAATTTGATTATATACATTGTTTTGTTTGTATAAATAATAAAATATTATCTTATATTATAGTAGAGATCAGAGGCAGACTCAGAAATATTCAATGGAAGAAAGGGGGTCGAAAAAAATATATTTAATTTTGTGCTCAATTGATTTATATATTTTATTGATAAATATATAGTAGGGCTAAGGCACTAAGTACGTATGTAAGAGTAATTATAGGGTAAAAATTCTGTTTAGGATACAGCCTACCTGGCAAAACTATCTATTTAAAATAACAAAATAGGCTCATAATATTATCTAAATCATTAAGGGACATTTTTTTTGGGTGGGTGGTACTAAAACGTAGTCAGGGGGCTAAGCACCCCTTAGTTGCACCACTGACTTAGTACTTGGTAGTTTCGCTAGATAAGAGGAGTACTATTAACTATTAAGACAGACATAAACCTTATTTTAACAAAACATAAACAATTGTTATACATGTAAGACACATTGTCTGGAGTTGTAACCGAATAATAATTAAATAAACCAAAATAAATGTTTGTTTTTAGGCTACTATACTATACTATAAAAAATTTTGTTTATTGGCATACAAGATCGTTGTAATGTAATCTGTTGAAGAGCTGCTAATAATCAAACGACATTACCAAATATTATACTAAGCTGACAAAGCTTAACGATTTTCAATTTGACCACAGGCTGTCCAAGTCCTCAACTGACTCTAATAAATGCGGTGACACTTCAGGATCCTTCATACTCCGCTCTGCAAGAGTCATGATTGAGCGCAAACGGTTCATAGTCACATTACGTTTCATAACATCTCGCTCCATCAAGCGTTGTATGCGGTTAATCTCGGTGTCATTCATCGTGAACAATAGTCAAGTTACAGCAATGTACGGATAATAACGGATGGACGACAATAATACAAGTAAAATAGTAACAATTAATTGAAGCCAATGCTTATCAAGATATTAGAAAATGTAATAAGCGCTACCGCCAATAATTTGTACAGTTACTAACAACTATACGGTCCTGTAATAACTTATAATAACGAACAATCTACGAGGACAAATAAAAGCTTGAACTATATAAATTAAATTAAATAATTAAATAAATTAATATTAAGCAAAATAATACAATATGCAATTATGGCCAACACGGTGGCACAAAATAATAAAACACATAAATAATAATAAACAACAGTTTGTAATAATCAAGTGCGGTAATGCGACTTATATTGATTACCTAAATGTAAAACACCGATAGGATTATAGGAACTGTAATAGGAATAGTACCTACACAATTAAATATCGGATGAAAAGGAGTTCCCGTTACCCACTAATTGTACTACAATGATACCCACAACCTAAGTACTGTTTTAACGGCTACTTTGCCAAAAGACCTAGTAACCACGCTCTGCTACCAAAATGTACGCCGATGGAGCTCTTAATGGACAGTTAGCCCCAAAGACTCGTACTTACAAGTAGGATACTAGAATTATAATACTATAAATAAAAGGAACTCAAAATTTGATGGTATAATAATGTGTATTGAATTATTCACGAAAATTGTTGGGGTGGACGTCTCCACAGTATAAATAACAATAATAAACGCCGTCAAACACAGGTTTTGCGTACGTATACAAATAATAAATTTAAATTACAATAAATTAAATAAGGCCGTAAGTAGGTCACGGGGACACGTATATCCTACAATAATAAATACAAATAATAACGATACGACCGTGATATGTGTGAAGATAATGAGCAATATTGATAGTGATTTCACCGTCCGGTCGACCAGTAGTACCGCGATTTTGGAGGTTGATAAGTCCAACGACACTTGTTCGATGACGACAATGTTGTACCAATCGGTTTCGAACACGTGCAACCACGTGTAAATCCAAGTAACGGACGCCCGACGCACTATATTGCACAGTGCACCGTGCCAACCTCAGTCCAAACGACTGCGGAATTGGATCCACGTATCCACCGAATAACTCGCACACAGTAGGTATTACGATTGCAACACGAAGCACAAACTCGAGACGCCGCGGTAACGCCAAAACGCACGCGAAGTTCAACAATTAGTTACGCGGCAGTGCGGCTACGAACATGCCAGACGTACGGCAAGAGAGACAACAACGAACAGGCGCCGACGCCGGACACACGGCGGGCGGCTCGAACGGACTTTGGACGCAATACGGACGCCATCGGACCGCAGGTGACATAATGCGTACCTATCTGTCAACCGCGGATTGGGTACATCATTAGTGTTCTCGCGAAGACGGCCAGATATATGAGTCGCGAACAATATATTTTATATCATTGAATCCTAAAACCATACTCTTGTGGTAAAATACAGGAGAAAACCACATACTTTTAGTAGATTAGAAAAACTCAATTTTTTTAATTCTTGTATCCAAAAACCGCGCACCGATGATTTTGACCCTAAAAATGTATTTACTACAATACTGAGTAATATACCTATAAGTAAATGTTTAAATTATTACCAAAGAGTGTATATAATCAAATTTAAATGGATGTCGCTCTGCCGTACAGTAGGTTACAAATGGTTCAATGAATAATGGATTGTATTGAACTTGAATTCAATGATATAATATCATTGTATAAGAAAAATGATTCTGAGTAGAGACGGTTTATCAGTCTGTATTTTTTAAATTTGTATTATTTATTATAGCCTTTAAGTTGAATTAATATTATAATATTACTATTTTTTATTTGTTTCTATGGTGATAAACAAAGCGTTAGAAATTAAAATCACATTTTTAGCGGTTTTTCATAATTTGTCGGTAGTTTTTCCTGTGGAATTAAATAATTATTGAGAAAATCGAAAAATGACCTCTTTAAAGTACCATCTTGATCTAATTTGCTAAACGATAAGGTACTTTATGTTGAAATCGATTCACTCATGCTGGTAGAAATTTTGCATGCAAGATATTATAATATATATAAAAAAAAAACACCATTCTAAAATTAAAAAAGTGATAGTAAAAATAAATACAATTTAATTGAAAGTAAAATATTTTACTATTAAGTCTTTAAAAACTTGTTTTTATTTTTCACTTGGACGGACAATATTTCCCACTATCTTATGGAACTTACATTTTAACCACTATATATATTTTTTTAATATAGGTACACCTGTCGTGTAACGACAATATATGTAACGACCACTAATAACGAGTGGTGACTTAATACTTAAGACTTAAAACGTGTTAGCATGATTGTATAGTATTCGAATTTAAACTTATTTAGTGTTTTGAATACATTCATAGTAAGTATATTACTTTCATATTACTTATTTTTTTTCAACCTCTTTCCTCCATTGAATATTCCTGAACATGCCTCTTACCTCCACTGTAATATAGGATATTTCTTTCCGCTATTAAATTTTATAAAAGGATTAAATAACTCACAAAACTGAATAAAATGTCCTACGTGGCGAACAAAATATCCCCGCGGAACAAAATGTTGCACTAGGTAATTTTGTTTCGTTTTATGATGTTTTGTTCCGTTTTTGATTTTTAATTAAAGGAACAAAAAATCCTACTTAATATATTTTAAAATATTAAAAAGGATCAAAATGTCTTCATAGAAGAACAAAAAATCCCAAAACGGAACAAAATGTTTCAAAAGGGAAGAAATTAACCTGTGGAACAAAATATCGCAACACCATTGTTGGTACTTACAAACATGGTCAAACATATTATTATGTAAACTGTATGTTTTATGGCATATATTATTGGATATGTAGATGCATTAAAAGCACCTGAACGTAAAGGAAGTGAGTATATTATTATTTTTTTTTTTATTACATAATATTAAGACGAATCCTATACGAAATTTCTAATTACGTTATATTTATAACAGAAATACTTCACAATCTATAAACATATAAGTATACCAGTATTATGCTTATTTTTTTTACTTCACCTAAATTAAAATTTACATTAGCAGCTAGAAGCTATGATGGCTTATATCATTAGGCATTGTAGTAGACATATTGTATTCAATTTCTTTAAATATGTAATTTATTATGTTACTTGTATATATGTGACAACTCGAGTCATATTGCTCATGACCCGAGAGTCATATGGTCGAGTAAGGTCGCCAACCACGAGTTGAGACCCCAAAAGGTCGGAGTACCGTGGATTTTTTATAGTTGGTAAGACCAGGCATGAGAAAATCTTAATGAGAATAAGAAAGGATAAACATAACACACTAAGTAGGTAAAAAAAAAAATCATTATATTATTCTAACTTCTAAGGTGGGCGCCGAGAAAGGCGCTGGCATAAAACTCGGACAAAATAAATAAAAATGACACACACAAGAACAATAACACATACCAGCCAAATATAGCAATAATAATAATAATAATAATAATTCAGCCAAATATGGCAATAATAATAATAATACAATAGGGATACTGGCCACGATGCTAAATAGGTAATAATATGTAAATATACGAACCACCATGCTCCTGTCGTGAGTGCCGTCTGATGGCGCTACGGCGACCGCGGTGCTCTACTCTCCTAGCACTGTGCTTGCAACGGTGTAGGGAAAAGAAAAAAAGTTCGTCGGCTTATTCGGCCACAAACGCACGAAATAGATAACGGATGACAGAGACAGTGGGAGTGGGAAGACAGAGCGAGAGCATGTGGAGACGTAAATTAATCGGCCGTTATCCCTAAACACGTAATAAGTCGGCGTGGCCCAGACCATGGATACGAAAGAGGGGAGCGTGTGTGCGTTGTCGTACCGGCAGGTGTTGTCGTCGATCGGTGGACTTGGACCCACGGGACAAAGTCGGCTGTCGCACGCACACGCAACATTTGTATCACTACAGTCTATGTGTACAAATGCTATGGTTAAACGGTCATCCAACTCTGATCGTCACATAAAAAAGTAAATATTACATAGTATTGTGATAATTTCTCGCTTAGAACAATATTAGCAATGTCATATTAATTATTAGAAGTCCCTTTGCTATAACCATATGTGACGCCCTTGTCTTCCAAACGTAGATGCCTTATAACAGAAAATGTATGTTCTACAGAACAAAATTTGAGTTTTTAATTTTAATTTATACAAAAACAAATTTCACGTTAATAATATTATTCTCAAACATATGCCTATGTATTGATATTTTAACTTTAAAGCTAGTAATTAGGCTAGTTAATAACTATGAAAAGAATGAAAAGAATTGTTATGTTAAAAACACATAAAGGATGTCTAGACTCTAGACTCTAGAGTCTAGGGTGTATTACAACACATGTACGTTTGTCAGTGGTTGTGAAGTTCTCTTAGATGTCAACTATCTTGCCCTCATTTTGGTCGTAAAATATCTAATAAATTTTTACATACTATTTACTTATTTAGAATTTGCACTTGCAGTCAGATGCTATAGTAAGTAATTTGATTTTACTTTACAATATACACAACATATTGCTCTTATAAATGCATTGAGATTCGCTCAACGTAAACACATTTATACAGCGTTTATTATATAAGTTTGTAAGTCTGTAATTTTGATTTTAAAATAATGTGAAAAATAATTTTTTTTTTTTATTGAACATACCATCCGTGGCAACTATAGCCATTGGCCATACATTACATTTTACAATATTCATGCATTAAATAATACCAACATTTAAAGGAACATATAGGTATTAATATTATAAGTGATAAGAACATAAGAAAGAAAATAAAAAAAAAAACGAAAAATATAACTTAATGAAACAGGATTTAGATGTTAATTATTATATACAATTTACAATTTGTTAATGAGATGTTTCTGTTAGGAATTTAATGAGTTTGAACACGTTGGTAGGTTCAGGATTGAGTGCTTCAGCGAGGTGGTCTGAGATTTGGAAATGTCTTCTCTCCATGTCATAGGTTCTGCATTCGGTTAAAATGTGTTAACCTGATAGGAGGACCCCACAACAAGTACATATGGAGGGCTTCTTTCTTCATTAAATAGGAGTGGGTTAGGTGGGTGTGTCCTATTCTAAGACGGTTGATGGCGGTCTCTTGTTTTCTTGTGGTGTTCGCGGGGACGGGGAACGGTTGAATAGAATTCTTAATTTTGTTAAGTTTAGTGAACGTTTCATTCCATTCCATTTGACATCACGTATGTGTTATCTTCAATGACTCTCTTTCGGTCATTAAAATAAAAGATGGGTAAGGTGATTTCATCTGGGGATGAGTAGGCGAGTTTTGCTGCTGTATCTGCTTGTTCGTTGCCAGGTATGTTGCAGTGACTAGGGATCCAAGATTGTGTAAAGGATGAGCTATGTAATGGGTGTTCTGAATTTTCCTGGCAATATCAGAAGGATTGTACTCATTTTGAAGGCTGGCAAGGGTATAGAGGGAATGGCTAATTATTGTAATATTATCATCATCTACATTGGAGAATATGTACTCAATAGCTTTAAGAATTGCTAAAGCTTCTGCAGAGTACATCGAGCAATTGTTTGAGAGTTTCCATTGAATTGTGGTTTCTTCGCATATGATGGCCATCCCAATACTCCCTTCGAATAGTGTGGAGTCTGTATATATGTGAGTTTTGGGGGTGAGAAATTGAACAGTTTTCTTTGAATAAGTTTCTGTAAATATGGGGACAGGTAGAGATTTTAGGGTAACTATGAAGATCGAGATTAATATTCCACTGAAATTCCATTGTGGGCAAAAATAAGTTTCAAATGGTATTATGTTTTTAAGATCAAAATTTGTGTATAAATCTTTGAACATATATTTAGGATGGTGAATATGGTTAAGAGGGGATCTTAAGATTCTTGCTGATAATTTGGAAGTATACCATAATACCACAAGTGAAGGGATTCCTGCAATATTTAATATACTTTTGACGCACCAATGGAAAGGCGGATTCCTGAATTGTGAATTGGCTCCAATATTTTTAAATCTGTAGATTTGGACGTTGAAAAGATTGTGGCACCGTAATCAAATTTTGATAGTACAAACGCTTTGTGTATTTTGAGGAGAGTTTGAGATTTTGTTCCACAAGTGGTGTGAGCGAGAGTTTTAATAATGTACAGTCTTGAAGATGTAACGTTCTTTAACTTTATGATGTGAGGGATCCATGAAGCTTTATGGTCAAACACTTGAGGTTGGTTTTCAATAACGTGGTTTCCGATGTGAATGTGGATTTAATTCCTAGTCCTCTTTTGGTTGAAAACTATAGGCATCGTGCAAGTTGTAATGCAGCGCGCCCCGTGGACTATTCTATAAGTTTTGGAGGGTAATACTATTATCATTTATCATAGCAATCACTATTCACTATGGCTCAATGGTTGTAGTAGCGTACTAAAGTAGTAAAATACGAAATATGAATCGTAGTTACTAGTATTATGTTTACCCATAGTTTAAAATAAAATTTGTAATTTATATCAAAACTATAATTCTAACCATAAATTAGGTACCTAGTACTAGGTGTTTATTATTTCAACCTATTTTTGCATTCAACCTTCTGTCGAGGTAATGTCGAAAATTAGAGGTAAAAGTCACCAGATGTGCTGTGTAGTTAATTGCACATATACTCAGAGTAAAACGGAATCAATTAAATTATTTCGATTTCCGTCTAAGCCTCATGACATTGAACAGAGAAGAAAATGGATACATGCTATCAAACGAAAAAAGTAGGTAACTAGAAAGACAGTAGGTAACTTTGATTGTTCTATTACATTTGAATGTCAACAATCAGAATAATCTTTGTTATATAGGCAGTTGGTTTACCAAAAATATTGTGAAATAGCCATAATTGTTTGTGTAAACAGTTTAGTAATACTTCAACTGAATTTATTTAATAGATATTAGGTAGATAATATGATTTCTTTTAATAACAAGCTGATATGCTAATTTTTTCAGTGCTGATAATAAACAATGGGAGCCTACTCCCTATTCCAGAATATGTAGTGCTCATTTTATTGGTGGTCAATATTCCAAACATCCTCAGAGTCCAGCATACAGTCCTACATTATTTCCTGTTATTTACAAAAAAAGCAATTTATAAAAAGAGAGTATTGGCCGTTTTGATCGTCGTATAAAGAGATCTATCCACAACTGCAGTACATCTGCAGTATCAACCATAGATACAAATATTTTACATGAATCGGACAATTTCACAGAATCACAAAGTAATAGTAATAGTTTATGTAAAAATGTAGCTATTCAATGTTCTTCAGTTATTGTGAGCGATACTTTTGAATTTAGTTGTGAATTTTTTAACAACAGTGTTAGTACCCAAGTAAATATTGTAAATGTTGAAACTTTATACTTTAAACCTGTAATGGTAGATGCTAGTGTAGGTTGTGTAGATTCAGCTTTAGAATATTTTTGTGGTTACCAGTCAATTAAAAATGAAAAACACTTAATTTCTATTGCTGGAATAAATCAAGAGATTTTTAATTTATTTCTTACATACGTTCCAGAACAGTGCCATTCAAAAAAGAGCAGGGAAGATAGGCTATTATTATGTTTGGTTAAAATAAAATTAGGAATAACATTTACAGCAGTATCAATATTTTTTAAATTACATCGTTCTACATGCTCAAGAATTTTTAAATCTTTGTTATCAATATTAGTGTCGAATACCAAATCATTTATATTTTGGCCAAGCAAGCAGTCAATTATTTCTACCTTACCAATGGCATTTAAATTACATTATCCTAATTGTCGGGCAATAATTGATTGTACTGAGATAAAAACTGAGCAGCCTCCCAATGTTAATCAACGCGTTTTTATGTATTCAAATTATAAATCTGCTTACACTTGTAAATTTTTAATTGTTATTGCTCCAAATGGTATGATAACATTTTTGTCTAAAGCTTATGGGGGAAGATCCAGTGATAGTTTTATAACTAATGATTCAGGATTTTTAAATTTATTAGAACCTGGTGATGAAATAATGGCTGATAAAGGTTTTCCAGGAATAAAGACTGCTGTAGGCGAAAATAACTCTGTATTAGTCATGCCTCCTTTTATGCACAATGGTACTCTAACTCAAGATGAAATTATAAATACCTACCAAATTGCCAGTGTTAGGATTCATGTTGAAAGATCAATTCAAAGAGTAAAAATTTATAATATATTACAAAAAATACCTACAGAGTTATTAGAGTGTATTGATAAGATCATATTTTTATGTTGTGTTAGGACAAATCTGCAACCACCTACAATTAAGGCACCACTTTAATCCTTTATATTTTGTAAACACTTTTACTTAAGTGGTATTTTCTTGTTATAATAATTTTATTTTTATTTTATATATATAAGATATTATGTTTAAATAAATACTACTATGTGTAAACACCATGTTATATATTTAATAGATCATAATAATATAAATAGGAACAGTAAAATCTATTCCTTGTTGAATGATATTTTGAAAAACAATAACAACTTTCTTTAGTTTCTTACGATCCTGTAGGTAACAACTAACAATTACAATAAAATAATATTTTTTTAAAACTAAGAAATAATAATCATAAGGTAATGTAAAATAAAATAATATTTTTTTAAAACTAAGAAATAATAATCATAAGGTAATGTAAAATAAAATAATAATAACTTTTAATTAATGCATAGAATAAAGTTATAAACCAAAATTCAAAATACATTTTTTTAAATAGAATTTAAAATAAAAATCTCCTAATTTCTGTATAGTATTTTTTAAAAAAATATCATCCCTGTTAACTTCTATCAATAATGAATTAAAATTTTCAGAATAAATAAAGAAATCACAAAAGTTAAGACCACAGCAATACATTAATATTTGACATTGAGTAAAATAAATGTGGCTCTTTTTTAATTCAATAATATTATTACTGCCTCTAATTAAATAACTTAAATTTAAGTTTCCTGTTTCATCAACAATTGGTTTATTTTGACATGATATTGGGCATTTTATTTCTAATATTTTAAATGCTTTTTTATTAGACAGTACAATTCCGTCAGGACTTGCACATAGCCAAGGAGTTAAAGTATGAATAACCAAACCACAGTCAATTACTTCATGTTTGTATAAATGTATATACTTTTGTAAAGCTATTTTTTCATTTTTAGTACCATATTTAACATTTGTAAGACCCCTTCCGTACATAGGTTTTTGTATTATTAAATCATCTACCAATTTTTCAAAATTTTTTAATCTTATTTTAATCAAATGTGCTTTACTAGCTGTTAATCTTAATGATCTTTCAATAAACCATATTGTAGAATTTGATTGTTGAATTGTAGATTGAAAAATATAAGAAAATTGAATGTTAGTAATGTTAATATTATTTTCATAAAAAGTTATTTGTAATTGGTTTTCAAAAATAAAATTGAATGTTAAATTTTCTTTTTTCTGATTATCTAAAATACTATTAACTAGGAAAGCACATTTTTCAAATTCTAATGATTTAAATACATTTTCTAAGAGTTCATTAACAACAGTTATAACTGTTCTTTCACATTCAGTTTTTTTTTCTTCATTATACATCACACTAAATAAAGAAGGTACTTGAAAGTCAGGAATATTATTTGTCACAATAAAATTGGCAGAAGGATTTTTTGGAGGAAACAATTCTTCAATTCTTTTTCCTTTGCAATACAAATCTTTTCCAGCTTTTGATATTTTGGGTGCACTCCACTCACAATGTTGACTTGTTTTTGAATGACCATCTTCAATATTAATATAGTGTGTCAATGCAAAAATATGTTTACACTTTTCTCCTAGACCAGCAGGGCATTGACAAGATGCACTTACAACATTTCTGTTAGTAGCATTTACCTATTATGAGTATAGTTTTAAAATATTATATGTTGTCATTGTATTGCAATATTGCTATAATATTATTTATAAGTATTATAATAGTTAACTTACCTCTAATTTAACCAGATATGGATCTAGTGTAACAGACGTTTGTCTTATGACATAACTACTAATTAAGCAAATGTTTTCTGAAGCAATTTCTTTAACATTGAAAACGTGATTACTTTCAACCAATTTTTCCCTTTGAATTTGACGTTTTCCGAAAATTCACCAATATTAATATTTTTAAATCCCGAATAAATTATTATATCACCGTTCATAATTAAAAGTTATTATATTTCGATATTTTATTAAAAATAATTGCATCCAAGTACAAAAAATAGTAATAAAAATAGCATTGTAGGTACTTAACAACAACAAATAATAGCCCTCCAAAACTTATATTTTTGTCTACTATGCGCGCTAGTGTCGATTGACTATTATCTGCACGGCGCCTATAAGGCTGGCTTTTTCTGGGGAATAACGAAAGCCAGATGCTTTTGTCCAAGACATGAGTATGTTTGTTTAATCTTGTAGTATCCGTTGAATAGAATTAATGTTTGTACTCTGGCAGAGAATAGTAAAGTCATCTGCATAGAGGAGAGGTATGTTAGGGAATGTTATTTCTTCAGGAATATTGTTGATAGCGATCAGAAAAAGCCTTACGGAGATGGTGGATTCTTGTGGGAGTCTGCTTTCTTTTAGGAAGGTATCTGAGAGTATGCTGGGAGTTTTTACTTGGAAGGAACGGTGCTTGAGGAAGTTACATATAAAATCAAGCATGTTTCCTTTGGCAATAATTTTGTTGAGTTTGTCTATTATTCTGTTACACCGTGTCATTTGCTTTAGCAATATCAAAGCTTATTATACCTAGACATTGCTTGTTAAGTAATTAGGTGTGTACTACATTTTTTATGGTCAGAAGGACATTCATGGTTCTTCAGTTTCATCGGAATCCATTTTGATGTGTTGAAAGTAGATTTGAATTTTCAAGAAACCATATGAGTTAGCAAAAGACCATTTTGTCTAGTAATTTCCATATGGTATTGAGAAGACAAATAGGTCGGTAGCTTTCCGAAAAAAATGTATTTTTGTTGGGCTTGAGAATGGGGATGACATATCCATGTATCCAGAAGTTGGGAAAAATTTTTTTGTCCCATATCGTATTGTAAGTGGCTATGAGGTGATTTTTTCTGCTTTTGGGAAGTTTTTGATGAAAAAGTAAGGTATAACGTCAGGGCCAGGGGCTTTAATTTTACAGTTTTGAAGAGCATCTTCTAGTTCTTCTATCTTAATATATCTTCTTATATTTAAACCAAAAAATTAATTCTTGATCTAAAAAAGTGTATGCTATTAACACCTTTCAAGCCACAAAGAACCTTTAGCTATAACTTTTATTTAACTTCGGATACCCACCTCACTTGGCGCGTTCAAAACGATGTAACGGTTAGGATTTTATATATTCCTAATTCATATTACAAAATTATTGTAAAGCATAACACATAGGTTTTAAGGTATTAATGTTAATCTTTATTTTGCATGTAAATTGAATATTGAATACAATGTGATTTATTAATCATGAATATAAACAGAATTTTGACATAAAGGTTGATTTACGTATACTTGTACGGCAAGTTTCTTATTATTTAATATAATATAAGCTTGCGGATTTCAATGAGAATACTACGTTTGCCATTCCCATTTACTATTGATCAATGTATTCACGGTTCTACAGATTTCTTATTCTTATTAACAATATGAATACTGGTGATGTGGATCGTAGTTGTGGAAATGGCTTGTTCAGCAGTAATTGCGTCTCCGCTCCCGGTGTGTAACGACGGTATTGGTGTCCACCTCTTGAGAATGGTATTGATAATATATGTATTGAGGCAAACGTGGACCACTGGAGTAAGTAGACAGAGGCGGCTTATCGTTACGGTGGAAACGGTATTGTATGCGGCGGCAATACAATGTGCGGCAGCAATATAATGAATATAATGCAAGGCGGCAATAATAACGACGGGCTCAATTCGCGGTGGTGATATAACACTCTAACCTGTCGGCTGGCCGAAAGTATTATAACAGACACTAAATATTCTGAATCAGAAGTAGTCTTTTATGGGATGGCGGCGGTGTAATAGCACTCTAACCTTCCCCCTTACGGGTGGCCGAAAGTACTACACATGACAGAGATGCGGCGGCGGCGGTTTCATACGACGTATTCTAACCTTCCTAGTGGCCAAGAATGCGGTGGTGGTACGAGATATCGATATGGAAATTAGCTTTCGTTGGTCTAATCCGAGTGCATTGGCGTATCTAGCCTTCCAAAGGTGGCCGAGATTCGCTTCCCACACTAGAAAGTCACCAACTAGGACTGAGGCCGCAAGAGAGGAATGCTGAAGGGCTTCCTTATATGCTGTGAGTCAGTCCCGCAAGCGTGTATAGTAGTTGGTATTTTAATCTAGCGTCAATGGCTTAAACATCGATATGAAATTTGTGAGTACAGACCAACGCGCTCTAGCGACCGCCTGTTGATGGTGTTGCCTGACGGCGCGTCGTGAGCAATAAACTACGTGTGAGATATTTCGTGTTGGTTACAATGAAAAACATAGAATTAGTCAATATGTACAGGCGTATGAATGAATTGTTTATATATAGATTGATTTGCTGTTATTTATAATTTAAACTTCTATAGGGCAAATGTTTGAAAATGGACTTATAAAAGGAAAATCTGGTAAGTTCATTTTTGAAAAAAAGCACTAATTTATTATGACTAACTTTGTTACAAAACAGTAAGTGCTTGCTGTGTCTGTCAACCATGACGGTATGGTACAGACATCACTCAGCTAACTGATTGCACTTATTGCCCTCCATACAAATATGATGCACACAATTAATTATATAAAAGATATAAAGAGATTGTTCAAAAGAGGAGTAGTATACAATTATCCTGGACGTTTGCCACTTGTTTTTTGTATTTAACAAACAGTCCATACATGACAGGTGGTCCAAAACGTACTATTGCCAAAATTTACAAAATCGAGTTAGGTATCGATTCTTATGAAAAAAATATCGGTATATCGATTGGTGTCGTAAAAATAGATCAAAACGTGTTACTTCCTGGTCACATTTGTGATTCAAAATGGCTGGTTAATTCAAACGAGACTTTTCCATACATACAAATGATATTTAAAAAATCCAAACGTACTTTTTCCAGTTTTTTGCCAAAACGTACTATTGCCAATGTTAACACTATATCAAAACGAACTATGTCTTTCCAAAACGTATATATAGCTTTTTTAATATTTGACACCATAAATCATGTCATTAACTTATCTAGACATATGATAGCCATTATGATGTTTATACTTAATAAATCGAGGATAATATTATAGTTACATATTCGATCCATCAATTGAGTGCCAATCTTCATTGCATCAGGCTAAATTATATATATTTTTATGTTGTCATTGCGTTCACAAGTTTGTGTAGTTGATTAGAATGAAATATAAAAACAGTAATAATCTGAGATTGACCCATGTGTATTGTGTTACATAATTTATATTTTCATAGAGGAAGGCGATACATTTCAAAATATAATTAAAAGATTCTGTAAGTATATAATTAGTCGGTAGTTATTTATAATGTTATATTTAAATATTTTGTAATGCATATATTGATTGTTGATGAATAAATATATTAAAATAGGTAGGTAATACAAATACGTATTAGTTATATAATCAAATATTATGTTGGTATTAATGATAATACGTACAGCGATCCTTCTAATGTAAATTCATACATATAGGCCAAAACATAGTAACTATTAGAATTGTTATATTATTACATTTGGTTATTTGAAGAAAACTTTACATTTAGTATAAGTATGAGTATCAGAGTAGAGGGAACTAATTCACTATGAAAAAACCATATAATAAACTGCATTACTGTAGTATTTCTCGGTAATATAACGATCACACGTACTATCAATCTTAGAACGATAAACGATAGATTTTAAAATATTTTTAGAGTGACTAAACCTACTATATGGTTAACGATAGTGTACTGTTTTTTGCTACGTTGTAGGAATTTTACAATACAGATATTCAGTATTATACCTCTCCATATTATTATTACCACATTTAAAAAAATTGTAATAATATTACAAGGACTACAAGTATTTCATAAAACTTCCTGTAGTTTTATTATATACCTTCTATTTTCTAATAATATGTTTTATTATGAGTCTATATAACACTTTTAGTTTTACGTGCATTTCTGTATTTCCTTTTCTTGTATGGGTTATTGTTTAATCTAATTGTTTTAGTCATGTATTTAAGGTATATTTAAGTCCATTATATATCAGGTATTGGTTCTTCGGCTACGATTATATAATAACAATTCGGAAGGATCCTGTAGCTGATATTAATTTACTTTTGTTGACTATATTTATTTTTTTAGTCTTCAATGAGGATTTGATATATTGCATTATACGTATTACTCATGCGAGTCGACTATTCAAAATAATATCAATAATTATAAGCAGTTTTGTGTTGCCACTCACTTGGCCACTGACTTAAAATGTTTATATCACCGATAGGAACTATTGAGTTATGATTCATAAAAAAAAAATGTTTTATTTTGGTTGACTTATAATGAATTTGGAAACATTGTTGAGTATCATAAAAAAAATCAATAACAAAATGAAATTTACGTGTAATATAATTTATTCTTTAATAGATGAATCATATAAGATCGAAACCGTAAATGATGATAACAGTGAAATTGTACCAACTGTTAATAGTAAGAATACATTAAAAGTTACTTGCACTTAGTTTTATATTTTTATTTTTTATAATGTATAATGTGCTTGCATATAGATGATTAAATATATTACAATAGGTTATAAATACAGATAAAAATACGCACTAATCATGTAATCAAACATGAATTAATATATATAATACGCAGAGAGATCCCTAAATTGTTACAATGTAAGTTCATACCTATCTCCTATCACATAGTTATTATTGTAATTGTTACGTTATGCAATTTGATTAATAGTTAAGTGTGGTGAACTGTCCTACGGTAATTGACCTTGATATGATACGTGGAATAATGTTACTAACACGAAGTTGGATAATCGTATTAATACTTATTTATTTATTAGAATATTAATTTAAGCACTGCCTTATGAATTAGATGTTCATGAAATACAAAATTGTTCGAGAGTCTCAATAAAATAATATAAGTTCTGTATGGATTTTCTGCCCAGTTACGCACTTTTCACTTAGACTCTCTAACCCTTCGGTCCTACAGCCACTTAACCTCGCCGAAGTTTTAGATATTGAGCTAGTAAACCTTCCCCACAGCGAACTCAGCCTTACTAATGATAATTAATTGACATCAGGCCACAATCGGATAGTAATAACCATATGCGACTCCCATATAACAGTTAATCCTCCAGCTTCTGAGAAAAGAATAAAAAGGGGAACATTTAAACAAACAAAAATCGAATAAAATTATAACGGGTTCCGGCAGTCAGGTCTATGCTAAACGCCAAAATCACGTACGTCAAAAACCACCTGAAGAAACACTGAAGACCATTATATTACAAATTCATAAACACACTCAATTTTCAAGATCACTTACCTTTAAGTTAAATCGTTAAATTTTCCAAAAAAACCAGCAATTGCTCCACTAAAAGCAAACACTGCCTATATAATCCACGACACTTAGGCAAAAATGAAACTATTTTTTGACACAATGAAGGAGTAGTTCATCCCATGGGGAATGACCTCCCAAATGTCAGACGCTCAGTCGCAGATCTAAATAGAAACACAATAAAATTAACTCTATTCACTTCCCACAAGAACGTTTGGGAAATAATAAAATATTACCTTGTGCCTAAACTCTGGAATTCGATGATATACCAAATGCAGCAATGATACACCTAAAAGCCCCTAATAGTGTTAGGCTAAATAATATACCCACGGCTTGTCTTAGCCATTCCAATTATCTGACTAGAACTCAAAATGGTGCCTAAAACTGAACACCCAGAAAACGATATCAGTATTCTTTGGGAACGTTCGCAAAGCACCCAGTCGTTAAATTCGATTACAATAAACTCCAATCGCATGGAAAACTAAAGATACTTTCCTCGTCGTATCCCTCGATAAAGTATTTCACCTATATCAACATGCTGAGACTTATGTCCTAAGAGATAAGTGAGCCAGAGCAGCATTTTACCCAATTATGAATAGGAAATCACGCATCCCGATGCAAACTAGACTCTTTATATTCAAAATCTACATAAAACCTATCCTTCTATATGCCACTACAGCTTGGGGCCCAGTAGTTAGCGAGTTGAACTGGAGCAACATTGAGGCTGTACAAAAAGTGGCTGTCCTAATCGTCATAAGTGCCCACTTCCAATAAGAACAAAATTCTAAGTCCACCCATAATTCCACTACACAAGGGAGCTGGGACAGTGACAAAGATTTTTTATAGAAATTCTCAATATTTCGCCCACATAAGAAAGATACGAAGGTCTCCACCCCTTTAATCAAATTACGCTGTCATCGACCATTAACCGTCCTATAAATCCATCATAGCAAGACTCATTCAAAAGTAAAAGGCATAACAGAAGGACAGAAGGATTTGAATCAAGAGGAAACTGACTGAAAGACGACCAACCGCAGATAGCCACCGACGTCAAACCACTCCCAACTGTCGACGATTCAACCAGATGCATTGCACGGTTGGAGGGACTTATATTTTCCCGAGTTTCGGGGGGTTTAGCCCCATGACTCAGAGTAGAAGGTGGTGTGGTTGAGGTGCTTTTTATGTGCGCCTGGTCAGTTCACCGGGTCTGCTTCTGTTGAGTTCAAGTGGGCCAATCGTTTTCCCTATGCTTTGTAGTTGGATTGTTGGAGTTTGACGAACAAGTTTTTTGAATTTTGAGTGATGGTTGATTGGATCGATGGAATTTGGCTGGATTTAGAAACGACGGTGTTCCGGATAAACCAGGGCAAGCCAGTGATTGTTCGGAGGGCTATGTTTTGTACTGCTTCCAGCCGTCTCCAGTTTGCAGTTGATATAAGTGCACCCCATGCTGGACCGGCGTATGTGATTATAGTTTTGACTGGTATATGTTGAGCTTCGTTCGAACTGGAATCGGACTCAGCCGGCACGGGGTACATCATGGGGTACAGTGCGGCTCGAGTGCGTCTGGCTTTTTGCGTGGTTTCCGTGACGTACCGGTTGAATCGAAGTCCACTTTCGAGATAGACTCCGAGGTATTTTACAGCAGGTTTCCAGCTGATTTCCTGGTCGTGGATTTTTAATGGTGTCGTATTTTTAAGTTTTCTACTCCCGAGCTTTATTGCCAGGGTCTTATCGGTGTTCAGAGTCAGCTTCCAGTTTTGAAGCCAAGGGAGGGTGACGTCGATTTGTGCCTGGAGTTTATCCATTGCATGCTGCATGCCCATGCTGGTTGCCATAAACATGGTATCGTCAGCAAAGACGTTAGTCCAGGTTCTGGGAGTAGAAGCCATATCGTTTATGTATGATATGAACAGAATTGGCGAGAGACATGATCCTTATGGGACGCCTGCAATCGGTGTTCTTGGTGTTGAGAAGTCGGAGCCGACTCGGACTGAGTATGTTCTGTCGGAATTGAATGATTGCACCAGTCTGACGAGCGAATGTGGTACGTGTAGCTGGAGTAATTTGTACAGTAGTCCGTCGTGCCACACTTTGTCGAACGCTTTCTCGAAGTCCAGGAATACTGCCGCTGTTCGCTCTTCTCGGTTTGTTGTGTTGGCTAGGTGGTCGATTACTTTCGTCAGTTGGTTGGTAGTTAAGTGTTGTGATCTGAAGGCATACTGGTCGGGTCGGATGGAAGTAGATATGACTTTTTTCAGTTTGATCAGGATTATTATTTCCAGGACCTTGGCCATTGAATTGTTGAGTGCTATAGGTCGGTGGCTGCTTGGATTGTTGAGATATTTTCCTGATTTCGGTATCATTATCACTGTGGCTGCTTTCCATGGAGCAGGGATGTGTTGATATCTTAGACAGCAGTTGAACATTTTGGTTAGAGTCAATAGGGTTTTGTCAGAGAAGTGACGGAGAGCCGTGTTGGAGATGCCGTCGGGTCCCGGCGCTTTGTTGCGTTGTAGTCGCTTAATTATGTCTTTAACTTCTCCTGGAGAGACCAGCTGGATTGGTGATTTTGCTGATGAGTTTAGGATTTGAATTGAGTTGGTGACTAGTAAGTTGGTGGCTGGTGTTCCATCCGGGCAGTTGAATTGTGTGGCTAAGTTAGCAGCGAAGAGTTCAGCTTTCCCTGGGGCATTGAAGACGGGTCCTTGTTGGCCGTTTAATGGACGGTTTGGAGGTTTTCTGTTGATTAGAGATTTGTTGATTTTGAAAATTTTTGAGTCTCCAGGTCTTAGTTTTCCAAGAAAGGAGTCCCATTCGGCGGCTCTGTGAAGTTGGATGAGCCTCTTAACTTTTGATGTCTGGTTATTGAACCTGTGTTTGGATTCTGGAACCAGAACTCACAGTCCGGATCATATGAAACAATACAGGTTGTCTATACCTAAGTGCATGCAATTATCCAACTTAGACCGATCCACCGCACCACCTGCCGTACAACCGAGGAATCAGATGAAGCTTTAAGGGTTTCCCATATGTCAATCTACATGGATATATAGAGATGGTGACCTATCGTTATATCCAACGTTGGGGAACGGTTTAGATGCCACCAATAGATCATTGGAGTATAGAAAACTAATATGTCACATCCGACAGCATTAAAAATCGTTCAAGGTCAATCAATCCTGAGAAGCGGATAACCAAGGTCAAGCATCAAAGACAATGTCGTTCAGACACTTCCTCGTTCAAAAGATAAAAATTTTGACAACCTCATCCGGGAATAATTGAATAATTAAAAACCATCATTTTCAGGACCAGCCCATATGAATGAAGCTAAATGAACTCCCCCATAGCGCGCTTGCTTAGGCCATAGTAACCCGAACGGACCTTGTGAACAGACACCACTTTCGTGCCTGAGTCATTTAATTTTACTTAAAATATTTGAGACGTATTCACTATTCATGTATATTGTAATAATATTTTCCTAGTCAACGTTCGTCGGGACAACAAGGTTGACTCCATCCCCTATCGTATTCAATACAAATCAAAATATTTATAAATAAAAAATCAAATATATTACAGTTTAAAACCAACACGTTTATATTTTTAAGGAGCAGTGGCACGCTTTCACGTCGTAAATCGTTTAAACATATGGGTTATTTGATTATCGATTAACTTTGAATCCTAGTGGAATATCATTGACTTATTGTACGTCACATCGGGCAGTTATTATGATTTTTACACTCCATACATCAAGTGAATTAAGTGATATATATTCGAAACATTAGAGATAAATAGGGAAATTTGTTGCGCCGTTACCGATCCTACGAATTGTGCGGTTGTCGGCAACGACTCGCGTCAAGTGTTGAAGGCTGGAACGAGGACGGGTTACGCAACATGTATAATACGACTACAGTTTTGGGTCGGAAACACGTATAATTTTGTAATAAAAATAATAATTTAATTAGCGGGCGCCCAAAAGAATAATAATAACTTAAAACTAATTTACCATAGCTGGCGAACAATAATTATATTTTTAAATCAGCCCACTGACACGTGGGACTAAACATATGGACCTGGCTACGGCGACTGCGTGGCTCGGCGGCTGCGTGGCTCCGCGACTGTAATCCTTGCAGGTTACGACCAATATCGGTCCCTCGCCGGAACGGCGACGGCGGACAAATCTTCGGCTCGTCGCTCGACGATAATGGCTCGTGGTTCCACGCGAATAGCGCGAACGCGAATTAGAATGATATATTTACGTCTTTCCGTGGCAAAACACTCGCGATCACGCGGAGGGTAGAGTAAAACACGCGCACGGCGTAAATACACGACAAACAGACTCGATGTGAGCTTAGCGTCACACGTCGATCACGATGGACAAAACACGCGTGTTCACACGAGGTTTTCGCAACACACACGGGAACGACAGCTCGGACGTTGCGCTTCGTTCAGCCGTTGGAAAAAAAAAAAAAGGTAGAGAGACAAGTTCGCGACGGCCGATGGCCAGCTCGCCGGCCGTTGACGGCGGTGCGAGACTGTGGAAGGGGAAAGCGTCGCTCGGAGCTTCGATATGGAGTTTGGAGCGTCCATGCTTTTGGCGGCAACCCGTTCCGCGTTCGAACAAAATTAGAGTGTCATATTTTCGTTATGCTAAATTAATAATTTAAATATGATTTTATATTTATATGTTGTATGTACGTA
>CARXXK010001015.1:1869134-1910196 GCA_949089665.1 Macrosiphum euphorbiae
TGTTATCATTAGTATCATACTTCTGGTATCATCTACTGAGGTAGAACTGATTAAATTAATTTTCATAAGACCATGTTAAAGTTATGCTGATAAACGTTCAAAAATATGTGAATTTCTCATTTCACAGGTTCACTTCACATCAGTCATACTAGAAAATTATTTCCGTAGTCATTCGGTTATGATATATTTTTGTCTTATATACGCCTTCGTCGACAGAGCGTAAAGCAAACTAAATCCAAAATTCGATCATCCTACAGCGCTGCGGGGTCTCAGCACGAGGTCGCCACATCATGACCCTTCGTGACGAGACGTATAATATATATTATGATTCGTCAGACACGATGACGACCTCAGTTGTTGTAGTCTCTTTGCAAATGACGTTAACGACTGCAGTCGTGGAGATCGTATTTTTGTGTTATCCGACATGATATACAATATACACACCAATCGTAGTCCAGAGGTCTTCGTCGTCGGTGGTGATGTAAAATGTCCACACTGCCGGTACTATAAATTAATATTATCATTATCATTATACGTCTTACAAAGTGTATACGCACAGAATTCGGATTTGACCAATCTTAACCAGTCCCCAAGAAGAAAGATAATAAGAAGGAGAGTGCGTCGTAGTGCAAGGATGGAGGGTAGACGACGGTCTTAGTCGCCGTGAAATAGTCTCAATAAATAAAAAAATATAACTCCTAACCTCTAGTCACCGATACTGTGATTAGTACATTTATTCGTCGTTAAATTCATTAAATTTTTCGTATCATTGTGTTAAGTTAATTTTCTTTTCATGTCATTATTCTCCCATATGAAGGCATCAATGCCACGAATTATATTTATAAATCATAATACCTCTTCATTAATCACTAGTTATCAGTTATTTTTTATTAGTAGAATAATGATTACCACAGATATTGTTTGAATAGTAATATAGCTATGATTTATGAATTATATTGTACTATTCAAATGATTATCACTTATTGTATTAAATAATACCTCATAAATGCATTATTATTAATAACTTAACTTTTTAATTGAAGTTAAGTTAAGTGAATGGTATTTGTCAACTTAATTTCAAAGTTAATTGATGCATTAAAAATTTCGATTAACTTAATTTAACTGAATTAAAAAATATCATTAACTTGACCAGCCTTGCTTATGTTATTGGTATTATAATATAATATCGATGATAATAATATGTACAACGAATAATTAGAGAAAAACGTAAACGAAATAAACGGTCATGATAATAATATTACGATCGAGTTCATTTTTTTTTTATGAGATGTAATCGTGTTTATTTGAAAAAAAAATTTAAAAACGTGAACGAATCCATTTTTTCGCCGAACAATGAAAGTATCCCCCACTGTGCTCGAGTCGGGTGAAACCGTTATATAGTGAGATCGAAACGAGAGGGCGTTATAAATACGGGTGCACTACTTTTATTTATTTATTTTTTCAACTTTACGCACATTTATTATTATAACGGTCTCGGACACAAAAATAAAGAATTATTGCTCGGCAAAAGAACATACTTGCATGCTAGCCGTGCTTGTTTCGTAAACACTAAACAGTGGTCGGTGCAGGGCTCGGACGCACAGAAGTTTGACGCGTCGCACGGAGGTCGCATATATCGCATGGAAAACATGTGATTTATTAATTGAACTACTGACGGTGGGGGGGGGGACAAAAATCGCCAGAACATTACGGTCCCATAATTTCGGTACAACGTTCGATAAAACTTACCAGTCGGTATTGTTCGCAGCAGCAGCAGCAGCAGCAGTCGATCGAATGGAAATTTATAGTAGGTAGAACAATACTGGAAAACGTCTCGTCGTACATAGAGTGTTACAGAACGACCTGAGGAATTAAATAACTTTTATTATAATCAGGACTTACATTTGAAAAAAAAATTGGTTTCATGTCATTTACAATTAAAACGTTACACAGTTTTTGCGTTTATCGTTATTTAGAATTAAAACGTTATCAAAGTTGTGCGCTTATAGTTATTTAAAATAGTGTTAATACCATTTAAATTTAAAAATAATAACTAATGTAGGTAGGTAATACGGATACGGAAAATAATATAATCAATTCTTAGATTGTTTACATAAAATAAAATATATTTCTACGAAACCAATAGACCTCTTAAATAAATAGATTTTAAAATATTTCGTTTTGCGTTATTTTTCGTTTAATGATATTCTATAAATTACGTTTTGCGTTATTTTTCGTTTAATGATATATAATATATTTCGTTAATCGTTAGGTTTTGTTTTGTGGTATACTGGTATTTAATTATTTTTGATTATCATTTTCCGTTATAATTACGTTTACAAATTTCAATGGTTTTTTTGTCAAATATTTAGTTATAACCATAACGTTTGCAAGCTCTGGTTATAATCAATATATGTAAACAATTTTTGTATATAGGTACAGGATGATTTTTAAGCATGCTCGCCTAAGTCCTTATTTAAATAATCTGATTTTTAGAACTGTTGTCATTAGGTAGGTACTAAATAAATCGACTTTAGGCGAGGACTAAAGCCAATATCGTAAAATGGGACTACAATAGAGAAGATGACACCTGCGACTGTGGAGAACGACTGACCGATGAACACTTCTTGTCATGCACCATGAGTCCAGCAAAATGCACCAAAGAATATCTGATTTTGACAAACTCAATGCGCTAGAGGTGGCTGCTTACTGGTCACCACATAATATAGAACGTTACCAAAAAATGTGATTTATTAGACGTACTAAGTTGATTTATTTATTTATTTTATTATCTAAGTATTTACCTATATTGTATTTACTTTAAACTGTATTAACATAATATCGTTATTGGCATTTTTATAATCAGACACGACAAGAAGAATAAATCGACTCTTTGTTGAAGGCAATCTGTCTAACTTTATATTTTCGACGATAGTTTACCTCACCCAAACAGTCTAATTACTTATTACATCCCTATAATATTTTGGCTTTAACTTACTTAGTGAGTAACATTATCGTTTGTAACGACACGCGTTGTTGTAGTCATCATACTCATGTTAAAAAACTTTTTTATATAACTGTACTTGAGCAGTACTATATAGGAATATATTCAATAAAATAAATAAAATACCTGCACACCTATGTCATAACATTATCGTCTATATGTCAGTTAAAACGTTTTATTATTTTCTGTTTTTTAATTTTTTTAGTACCTAATAACTATGAAATATATAAATATAACTATGCAAAAAAACTCAAAGTTTGTTATTTTAAGTTTCGAATTCTTGGCGAGCACATATTGTTTTTAGTGGTTTTTTAAAAGCTCATCCGGTTAAATATAACCTTTAACGTCTGTTTTTTATTATTAAATTCACCTAATTATCCCATTAACGTTCCTTTTATTAACGTTTTCCGACGGTAACACGACGGACGTCCGCAAGTGCCCGTCTCCCTTTGAACCTCATGTTATCGTGGTAGGAGCGATCTTAGTAACTTTCACCGACTTATTTTTAAATTTCCATTTTAAAATAAATTATTAAGTACCATATTGCAACAACCTGCGGGCTGCGGCCTACTAAAATTAAAACCAAATTGGGGGAGAATGTCTGCTGTACAGTTGTATAGGTGTCGAGTGTACCTTTAGTAGATAACGACAATGGATTTGCTCAATTTGAATCCAATGATAATCCACACTTAAAACGGTTCTGGGCTGAGATCTTCTCATAAATCGAAACTTAGTAAAAAAGTCAACAAGAGTTCGTAAGTCTGAAGTGGACGAGAACCTATACGGAGACGTTTCAAAACTGCCTGGTTCTAACTTCGTTTGCTAGTGTATTGTTGTTTCATCTTACCGATAATGTCCGATATTTAAAGTTATTTTACAGGTCTTTTACCACTATTAAACCACATAATATATCACATGCATAGGAGTTAATGGAAAATAAAAAATTGATGAGCTCTCTCTGAGTACCTCGAAAATCGTGTCCTGATGGTTTTGTATATTCTATTTGATTTCAAAGTGCCTACCCATAGATACGTGAGATTTATTTAATTCAGCCATTACTAATTTTTCCGAAGGGCGTTGAAGTTTAGACGTACACATTGAATGGTCGTCCAACGGTTTCAGATTGATCCCAAATTCAAGTTCTGAGCGAAGACCACTTGGTGTATTCTGAAATTTACTAAAAAAAGTCAAAAGATCGTAAGCTCGAAGAAGAGGACCGATACTGCCTAGTACCGACTACGTGTTGTGTATAATTGATTTTACATATAGTACAAGCACATGTTACATATGCCTTGGGATTAGCTGACAAAACACATCGATGAGGTATCCGCTACCATCTGACGATACGTCTGAGTACCGTGAAAAAAGTGTCGTCCATCACAAGTAGTTAGTAGTTAGTAGTAGTTCTGTGTGTTCTTATAATTGGTTTTGAAGTACTCGAATACGTAATTTCGGCAATGGACGTCAAAGTCCAGACGGTGGGAATAAATCGTCGTTGAAAGGGTTTAGGTATGTTATTTAAAAGATATTTAAACTTCTAAAAGTCCTACGACACACTGCCGCCGAGCGGTTGTTATTGAAATTAAAAATAATAATAATTATCTGCACTTTATCATAATTTACAAATGACATGTCCCCAGCTACTGCGTGTGTGCGTGTTGTGTAGGTATAGTTAGGTATTAACCGTAATTAACACAGGCGTATCAAAACGAAATTCGTGTTTAAAACACACGATGACGTTCGATTCCAATGTAAAAATAAAATATATATATAAATAAAAAATATTACAACCGCCATTTAAAACTACGGTAGGTAAGTGTAATTATGTAAAAAGTAAAATACTATATTCGGTGGAAAAAAACAAAGGTCGCATGATATATTATTATAATTACAACAATATAAACAAGTAGGTAGGTAGGTAGCGTATAAATAATTTTCTGCTGTATTAATGACAACAGCTTTTGCAACCATATTATTATTATCATTTTTTTTTTTTTTTTTATTGGGATGGGTAATTGTAACTCGTTGCCCCAAATTCGTTGTTTTGAAATTGGTATAGTTTTCTACTCTGAATAATAAACTGATTGTGTATAGTATACAAAGGTTAAAATAATATTTTCAACTATTTACACTTAAGGTTTTAATGTTAAATATTTACATTTTACAGTCCTAAGTCTGTATTACATGGGATGAAAAATACCGTTTTTTTTTATGCCTGGAAACGATATGAGTAGTACATATAGGTAGTTAAGAGCTAAAGAATAATATAAATTATTGGTACCTATACGATTCGTATTAAAAAAGAGTAGTGATCAAATGGAGAATACCGTTTTTTCCACGTATACAATTCAAGTAGGTAATTGTTATTAAATATAATTGGTACGCTTTTAGTATTGGAAAATATGATTTAAAAAAAGATTCGCAATAGTCTGAACTCAGCAGCATGGAACACGTGTAGGTACTAATATTAACCTTGAGAAATCTAAATGACACAAAACGATTATTAATATGTAATAGAAAAAAATATTAGTCTTACGGGTATAAGATAATATTATTATGAAGTTAAATTTATTTCGCTATATTGTTGCACTTTAAAACTAGGTTAATAAAACATGTTTTATAATTTTTCAAGTCTTTATGATTTAAATATGTATAGATAGTTTTCGACTCATAATAATTTATGATTTTGTAATAAAATTATGACATAATAATATTAATTGTAACCTATAAATATTTACTTTACACTGTTCACACTGTTAAATATTTAAAGTCTGTATTAAACAAGATGGAAAAAACATCGTTTTTTTTTTTGCACGAATACAATTATTCAAGTACCAAATTAATTGTTAAATATTATTGGTATTTATGCGATTCGTATTAGAAACTATGAATCAAAAAAATGGATGCAATCGTATGTACTCGGTTAAATATTGCTATAATTACATATTACAGTCCTGAGTATGTATTAAATAGCAAAATATCGTTTTTTTCCACGGAAACAGTTCAAGTACCATAGAGCTTAGGTAGAGGTAATGTATTATTAAATATTATTCGTACCTATACAGTTCGTACTAAAAAAAAAATAGGATATCTATCCACGTTGAAGTGCCTCATCTGTCTCTTTTTTCCATGTTATTATTTATTATTGATTTATTACTTAAGCTGATTGTTTTAATTGAAACCGATGGCGTAGAGTATATATTATTTTGAGGGAAAAAAAGGATTTAAGCAAATAGATGTAGGTAATTGCCTGTACTCAGCAGCATTCAAAACAATGTACTCTATATATGTACCCTCAAAATTAAAGAATTTTTATGATGCAAAACAATTATGATTATTTAATAGAAAAAATATTAGTTGTATTATGTTGTATTATGTTTATATTATGAAGTAAAGGGTGTCGGTTCTGGTAATTTATTAAGGAATACAGTTTAGGCAATGTGCATGTGTGTGAGTATGTAAATCGATATTAGTGTGAGTGAGCACAAGCAAGAGATTGACTTTGATGAATATAATATCGAAGGCCCCATTTTGATGAACAAAAATGCTTTTACAGGAAAAACTATCATGCCTCGTTGATATGTCAAATTTTGGTAATTTTTTTTTTTATCTGAAAGATGAGAAGTTTTTGCATTTCGGATCAAAGCCCGAATTTTTATTTTAGTTTAAATAGTAGTAGAAAAATACTTACGAAAGAGAACAAATATTGAGCATTATTCAAATGCATATTCGGGCTCCTACAATTATAATTTATAAAATCGGACTGTGATCATACAAAATGTTCTCTACTTATAAATTAAAAAAAATTAACGAAATCCGACTATTCTACATGGCATGAGATTTTTTCCTGTAAGACATGTTTTCGTACCAAAAAACGAACCCCCTTAAATATATTTCGGTACATACATTATTAGACTTTAAACTAGGTTAAGAAAACATTTATAATCCAAGTCTTTTATCGGTAATAAAGTATGCATAGTTTTTTATTCATAATAATTGTATGTATGATTGTGTGGGTAATAAAACGATGGAAATAGTATTTGAAGGGTCCAATGCAACAACCAGTCAACTCCATTTTTGAGCAAAATCGTTTTATTCATTGATATGATAAAGAATAAAATTATTCACAAATGGGTGCAACAAACGTACTTCTCCGTTAATTATTATTTAACGGAGTTGTCTGATTGTGAATTTAAGCGCAACAAATAGATAACTCCGGAGTTGTCTGGTTGTTACATTTTGTTTACAAGTTTCTCATAATTTTGTTACATTCTTTACATACTACACAAGGATATTCTAACTAAATAAACTTAGTATTTTTCAATCCCTATTTTTAATTGATTTTTGAACTTATAAACTTTCAAAAAACATGATATATTTTGAACAACCAGACAACTCCTAGTAGTCCTTAACTTCCAATAATTATTGAGCCTAATGGAACTTGCATATAGGTTATTGTCATATTTCATATGATACAACAAGTAATTTATAAATAAATAGTATAAACAAAATTATTCTATAAAATTAATTTGTTCATTAAAACAGTTTATATGCTCTCCTGAAAAATTAATGAAAATAGAGTTGACTGGTTGTTGCATTGGACCCTTCATTTTCTATGTGTATGTTACTCAACAGTGTTAAATAATTACACTTTTTAGTCTTAAGTTCGTTTTAAACATGATGAAATATACCGTTTTTTCCACGGACACAATTATTCAAGTATAGGTACCGTAGATAATTTATTATTAAATATTATTGGTACCTATGCAGTTCGTATTAAAAAAAAATACGATATTCACTTTTAAGTACCTCCACTGGGAGCCCTGTTCTCTCTGTCTTCTCTTTCGGTATTTATTATTTTTCCATCACTAAAGCTTATCGTTCTAATTGAAATGGATGGCATAGAAGCAAAATAGATGAAATTGTCTGTACCTACCCAGCAGCATTACAAAAGTGAACTCTATGCCTATCGCCCTCAAAATTGAGGAATCGATATGACTCAACAATTATTATTAATATTTAACAGAAAAATCGTTAGTTGTATGCTTAAATAATGTGAATAATAAATTACAATATAAAGTTAATATGAACTAGGGATATTTCGGTACGGACATTATTAGACTTTAAAAGTAGGTTAAGGAAGCATTTATAATTCAAGCCTTTAGTCGGTGAATTTTAGTAGGTAGTCGAGTAAAAACAATTATGTAGCAACAAAGAAAACTCGGTTAAGCCATTAAGATATATGAGTTTAGAAAAATGGGTTCTTCAGCTGCAGCAGCAGTGTGGTCGCGTGATGCGGTAACTGTTTTAGAACAAAACAATAGTAAAGTGTAAACATATCAGTCGTGTGTGTGTGTGTGTTTCGTTTTACCAGTCGAAAGTATTTATATACGACAATTGTATTACTTAATACTTATACATATATCGGTGCGAGTCATTTGGTCGAAGGTTTAGTGATCGAAAAAAAGCGATTGAAATGCAGTGTTGAGCCCAGATAACAAAAATAATATCTAGATAAGATAAAGATAATTTCATAAACAATTATCTAGATTCAGATTCAGATGATCATTTTTACTTTTATCTAGATAAAGATACATATTTTTTTATCTAGATACCATAATAGATATTTTCATTTTCTTGAATATAAGAATATAATATTATTGTTTACAAGGTATACCAAATATTATTATGTTCTGAGCTATTTACGTTCGATTTACCCTCCGGACACCGCCTCCCAATCCAAAAATCATGATAATATTATTATTGTAAAGTGAAGTTGTGAACGTATAGCGGGACAGTGCCGAATTCCGAAGACTATACTTTATTATAATTTATAATTATACTATAACAGTATATAATATACTATAACACTATATAGAGTATAGACTTGCAGTCATGCCTCATAATAGAATATTTTCATTACGAGTTCACGAAATAATGTGCGCTGCTGGATGAGGCTTTTACACTTTTACGTAATAACAATATTATTTAGCTTTATATAAATAGACAAGAACGATATTATTTCATTGAAACATTTTCTAGTAATCAACATTACACGAGAAATTTAATAATAAATAAAAAAGAACAAACACATTCGTGAGAGCGATAATGTGCCGAGATACGCTATGCCAATGTGGCTATATAGTATATATTATATTATATGCATGTATCAATACAATGAAAAAAATAAATATATTCACATATTTATTTTCAGGAATAGTATAATATTTTGTTTGATCAATGGTAAGATAAAATTAAAAATTAAAAGTACCAACTACCAACAAATCAATCGAAACTAAAAATTATTTATTTATCTAGATATATTTATCTAGATAGGTATACAGTTTATCTTAGATGACAATCAGATACCTAATATTTTATTTATCTAGATGAGATAAAGATGCTGTAGTTTTATCTAGATACTGCTCAACACTGTTGAAATGTCATGTGATCGAATCTTCTATTGGTCGAAAAACAGATGATCGAATATTTTATTAAAATAGTCGAAATATTTTGTGGTCGAATGGGTTTTTTGGTCAAAGTAAAGATAATGATTATCTTTTCGATTACTTTATCTATTATTTTTATAGATATACCTAGCCTATATGAAGGTATATCGTATAGTAGGTACTTAGTGTTTAACGACTGTTCAACGTGTACGGTGTACCTACCAATAGTGTCTATCATCTGTTCAATATACCTATTTTAGTTAATTTTTTAATTTACTTGTATGTAATATATATTTGTCGATCATAACATAATTTTTACATTTTAAATTTGAATTACTTACTATAATTATATTATTTATACTAATACTTATAAGTTATACTAGTATCTAAAACTACCAATTATTTTAATATTTTATAACAACTTTTTTCTACATTATAATACCTACTTAAATTAATTTTATATTATAATTTGTTTTTTTTTTTAAATAATTAACACAAAATATATATTTTTCGACCATGACATATTTCGATTACATAACATTTCGATCATTTGCATTTTCGATGTTATATTTTTCGATCAAAAAAGTGTTCAACCAGATACCTTTTCGATCACTTTTTTTCGATCACTAGACTTTCGGTCACTAGATTTTCGGCCAGACAACCCCCACCCACATGTATTGGCAATATGGGTAGGCGCATTCGAGCAGACTTAAAGCAATAAGGTCTTTAGGTTTAAAACATCAAAGTCAAATAATAATCGAGTTATTTCCAAGTTTAATTAATATTTATTATTTCAAAATTATTTTCACATAAAAATTTAACTATTTTTTTGGTACATTTTTAACCAAAGTTCCTCGTGTGAACATTATTATTGTTATTATATTTGTGTATTTTACAACACGTCATGATACCGCCATTGTTGATGTTTTTTTTTTTTTTTTTTTGCTCTCTGATTACCTGTACAACGATTTCGTTTTATTATTATGATTTTCCGTGGCACGCTTACTTTATTAAATTAAAATATATGGAATTAATGTTAAAATGATTGAGTATTAACCTTTTAGTTTTGTACAGACATATCTGCGCGCAGTGTATTCAAAAGAAAAAATATTTTCTAAACAGGTGAGGCGTGTAAATAATAATAAAAAAATATCAAATTTATCAAATTATTGTAATACTGTAATGGATGGGTTCCGCTAAGCCTACCATTACGCAGTTTCAGAGGAATATTATAACATTCTTTCTCCGATAAAAATGTATAAAATTAATACAAAATTACCCTTTTGAAGCTATTTTTCCGTGAATATCTTCATGTGAAATAAAATCACGTTTCATATCATGGGTAGGAATTTGAATTCTAAAGTAATTATTTGATTTAATTTTTTTTGTTCAATAAGTTATTTTTGTATTTTATTTTAAAAACAATATTTTTCATCGAATGGATCCGCAGTTGATATTAAAACAAATACTTGGGAAAAATATCAGAGAAAAATACAATGCTAAAATATTATATATATATATATATATATTATGTTGCAATAGGTAGTATTAATGAAAATAACTCTTTTTTTCACATTAATTATTTTTATTTTAGACTTTCTATAGGTTTTAGTACTTCCTTAATATTAATGTCACTATAAGCCCTGTTTCATGTAGACACTTCTGAATTTTAATAAAGTATTTGCTTAGTAATTGTGAAGAAAATTCGATACCTACTTCATGTGTTGTTGTAGATTCTTAGGTACCAATATAATATTACCTACAAAGATTAATCCCGAAAATGTATTTCGTTACTTTCTATAGTTAGTATCAAAAAATATTAATCTTAAAAATCTGAAACAATCTAATACTGTACTTAATGCGATTTTCAAAATAATAAACTAATTTGAAATTATAATTTGTAGGTATTTCTCTAAAAAAAAAAATTTAAAAACACACTTTTCTAAAAAAACATATTTTTAAAAAATAAATAATGAAAAATTTAAAAGTGTGTGGTGCTCTTACACTTGACATATACTCCCAGTCACTATCTTATAAGCAGGATTGAACAAAGAAGTGTAGTGAGACTTGGCTCGGCTTTAAATGTTTTGTATGATGCACTTCACACTTTTAAATTTTTCATCAGTACATTTTTCATTACTTTTTTTTTTTAAATATGTTTTTTTAGAAAAGTGTGTTTTTAAAAAAAAAATTTTTTTTATTTTTTTTTATTTTAATAATATCAAAACATTAATTCAACTTATAGTCTATAATAGATTATAATAATATAAAATATGCAGTCTGACAAACCGTCTCCTCTTAGAATCGTTTTTCTTATACTCGTACAACGATATCATGTCATTGAATTCAAGTTTAGTACAATCCATTATACATTGACCCACTTGTAACCTACTGTACAGCAGAGCGATATCTACTTACCTGATTTTTTTTTTTTAATGATGGTTTTCCGCACAAAATGTAATAAATTCGATCTATTTTTATATTGAATTTGGATGTATTTTGGATATATATGTATAATAATATGTGAAACATTGCTCATCAAAATGACGTTTTTAAAGCATAAAATATATCGTTCAAAATTATCTGGTCTCCACATTTAAACACCCCTCGCAAATTTGAAAAAAACTGGCTAAAATTATGTTTTAAAATTCGCTTCAAACCATTTAAACTGTATTTTTATCACAAAAATGATTCCATTGATAAATTATTAACTTATAGAGTAGAATTTGATTTCCAATTAATGGTATAGATAATATACCTACCTCCTACATTATATTTTTTTATTTATTCAATTTTTTCTTCAAAAAATTAGTTCAGACTATCGTATTACTAATTGTAAAATACATTATTTAAAGCAATACAAATATAATATATAGATATACTTATATCTAGTGTTTGAAGTATGAGAAATATTTCATGAAATATTTCAAATGAAATATTTCACTAAGTTGTGAAATATTTCACAAAAACGTGAAACATTGAAATTTTTTTAAACACAAATAAAAACACAATTTATTTATTTTTTTAACACAATGTTCAGTGTTCTAAATTCTAATGTCAGAATTCAGTAAGTATACAATATACATGTATAATATTGTATACCTACTTGTATCATTTAAACATTAAAATATTTAAAAATTTTGAATACCAAAGGTTAGGTATACATACAGGTGCCATATAGTGATGAAGGTAATTTATGACAATTATATGTAAATATAAAACTTATTTAAAAATAAAACAAAATATATTAAAATACTGAAATATTTCACATATTTTGAAATATTTCATGAAATATTTCACGAAATATTTCATTTTTTTAAATTTCATGAAATTTTCAATACTACTTATATCCATATCCTTAGAGATGAACACTAACAATTTCCAACACGTCCGTTGACGGTGACCTAAGTAACTTCGGTGTAAGCTCAAAAACTAACTATACTGTTAAAGTTATAGAATACAGTCAGTGAGCAGAGCAACTTCTCGGTTTTTGTTTTGTTTTAATTTGTACCGTTTTTGGGGTGATAATAAGAAGAATTACAGAGAGAAAGGTGAAAAACAAGGTAATTAATATACGAATATCAACTGTGGAAAACAATAATATTTTCAGCAGTCAAATCCTCGTGATGCACTTTTCGTAGTTATATTTTATAAGTAACAATAGTTCATGTTATGAAACTTTAGACGACATAGTTTTACTTTGATAAAAGTTATAATATTTATTTAGAAATTTGCAAAAGTTTTTTTTTTTAGCCTTTTATGAAGGTCCACAGTTGTGTATACTTTGCCTCAAAGTTTTCTAATATAATAAACAGGAGTGGAGTTGTCAAAATGTAACTTTTCATCCGTGGACCTCGTTGTTCGATACTTACAAAATACCCTGTCATAATCTCGAAATCGTTCGAAAGGAAATAGCATTGTATTTGTAATCCCAGTAGGTTCGAGGTTATCGGCTTACGATTTTGATGCGAAATGTACAAATATAATAACATGACAATTTACAAGGTGTAACAGAAAGACTTGAAGAAAAAAAAAATTATGCTACTTAAGCGTATTGCAAAAATATTGTTAAAATTATATTATTAGTAAATAATTTAAGAAATATGTCTGCGAATTCCTAAAAAAAACTATTTTGAAAAAAGTTATTAAGTTCTACATTAATTTAATCAATAAAATATTGATATTTTAGTAAGTTCTAAAAATGAACTCTTGACTTAGGTAAATGTTTTTAACTATCAAAATTGTTCTTCTTATTAGATTTACTAATTTGCTATGTTAAAAAAAAAAAATGTAAATCAAATTTTAATTTTTTTTATTCAGTGTTAAAAAATATTTAAAATAGCTATGTGTCTGTTACACCTATTACAACTCTGTACATATATATTATATATTTAATACCTACCTGTGGTTTATTTTCGTAAAATCGATATAATAGTAGAGGTATAGGTACATAGGTGGTAGATGGTACTTGGGGTACACATCATATTATTTATGTGGTAGCAGGAGTTAAAAAAAAGTAAATATTTTTCCATCTCAACAACAGAGTTTCGGTAAATTGTAATGTACACTTAATTTTGAAACTGAAGTAGTGTGTTATTCATGAAGACTACCGTCCCTCGTACCTACTTTGGGAAATTGACGATTTGCATAACACATAAAACAGCCGAGAGGAAAATATACGAGTTAACACGATTACCAGAGCGTACCACTGCTCTGGTTTGACAAAATAGAGTATACATAATATTATTATATTTTCGTAATGATGTAATACGTGTTGTTATGTAATGTTATGTTCGAGTTATTCTTTTTAGACATTTTCTATTATTTTTAAGTGCTGATATACCTTTGTGCATATTTTTAGGGTAGTTTTATTCGTATAACATTATGCCTTGTGCCCTTGACCCTTGTGTGATGATATTGTACCTAGTATTAGTCGTATAATAATCGTCGACTCACTATTTACGAACAACTAATGAAGGATCGGTTGTATTTAATTTCCATTTCAACAATATTATAATCATAGTTTCGTAATGTTTAACAAACCGTATAAATTTAAATTAATGTGTAGCGACACGAGTCTGCAGTAATATATTTCGCTTGACGAATAACAAATAATTGTAATATTGTAATGACTATAATATTATAATATTAAAACGCATCCACCCGTATCCAACAGCTGAAGTTCTTATTATAAGTTTGAGAAAACGAATATATTTTCACCCTGCGATTAAAATTCGTATTAATCATCTCTTTAATAATTATTATTAAAGAGTAGTTCATATCGTCTAAGACTCCTTTATTGAAAACAAAAGTAAGGCAAACCCGAATATCATATCCAAGCGTGGTGGCTCCCGGTGCCAATTATGTAATTTTTTCCAAAAAAATAAGCTCTAATAACGATCCTGTTTTGTAGAACCAATCGAATGAGATAATTTTTTTTTTTTAAACAAACGAAGGGTAATTTTATACTACATGCCACATAATATTGAATTTTGTTTTTCATTATTTCAATCTCAATCTTTATATAAGACGTCTTCAAAAATAATACAATTTTATGCATTTTTACAGATTATATTATTACACCTACCATTATTTGAAATAAAGTAAAAAACGGAGTTTAATGCAGCCTGTAAGATGTTTTCTACTTTCAAACAAAATAATAGTAATCGAAATCCTATTTTAATTGAGGTGGCAGCTAATATATAAAATATAATTTTAAAAATTTTATAGAATTGAGGAAAATTTTAAAAACCGTCACCTTAATTGAATATAATATGACTAACTCACTTATCATACCGGTACGCTACATTCGACGTGTATTACTGGTAGGACTATAGTCTTGGATAAATAAAAATAAAAATCTGTTATAGACATCACGGGAATATGCATGAGAGACATCAACGCAGAATAGTTTAAATACCTATTGTAAATTACTGACTCGACGCACACAGAACACAAGCAAATTGCTTATTATAATTCAACATTTTTTTTTTTTTTAGTAAATTCTAAATTTGAAGATAGAAAGATTTTAAACACAACTTATTTTAACGTCTTACAACGTTATGAATGATGGTCGGTTAGCCTCCATTAGTATTTTTAAAACATCTTAATGACTGACATTGTAACAATATTATATAGATCATGATTTATAATAAGATTCGAGATATACGTTTAGATCACGCATGTAATGTGCTTGATTATAACTTCGCTTGACAAATAATAATATTGTAATAAGTAATGAGTATAATAGCTGTGGACTTTCAATAATATTATAATATCCAAACGCATCGACCCGTATAAAATAGTCGCCACTTGCTACCTGCTAGTCATCATATAATGTGCTATAATGCGCGAATATTTCACCCACTTGTTAAAATTAATATTAATCATATCTTTAATAATATTTATTTGGTAGTGCATGTCGTTTAAAACTCTTTTCTTGAAAACAAATGTAATGAGTAGCCAAATATGAATAAAATATTTAATCGTATATGACTCACGTTATACCGGTACGCTATGTTGAACGTAGTCGGTGTATTGCCGGTACGAACAGTGACAGGTAAATAGAATAGAAATATATTACAGACATAACCAGAATAATATGTGTAAGAGACATAAGAGCATAATAGTTTAGTATATTACTGGCTCGGCGTACACGCTGAACACAAGAAAGTGACCTTTTATAAGTCGTTTTTAACAAAGTGTAAAATATAAAAGTTCAGAGATTTTAAGCACAACTTATTTTAAAGTCTCGAAACGTAATAATATCTGATAACTGTGATATTATATAGATCGTAATGTATACTAAGAGTTAAGATATCTCTTTTATACTAATAGTTTGTATTATAAACTAAATACAAACTATGCGATTATTTTTAGATTCTGAGTGGAGCGAGGAAGCTAGTGGTTTTGCAATGGTGTTTATTTTATTTTATTTTTTTTTTATTTCACTGGATACAAAGTTTCTACAAGAAGGAGTGCCTCGATTTCAATATATAGTACATTATGTCTTAGCAAATTTTATCAAGATGATACTTTAGAGAGGTCAATAGAATATGCCTCTTGAAAAACCACTGACAATTTACGATTAACCGCTAAAAATGAGATTTTAATTTCCAACACTTTGTGTATTAAAAAAATTAAACGAATAAAAAATAATAATATTATAATATTAATTCAACTTACCGGCTATAATAAATAAAAACGATATAAAATATATCCTGACTGACAAATCGTCTCCGCTCAGAATCGTTTTTCTTATACAATAATATTATATCATTGAATTCAAGTTTAGGACAATCCTCTATAAATTGACCCACTTGTAACCTACTGTACAGCCTAGCGACATCTACTTACCCACCCGTTTTCTTCTGTTTATATGATGATCAGAAAGACAGACAGTCAGACAAACATTCATTTTTATATACCTATGTAGATTATCATATTAGATTATAATATATATTTTTTTTAGACTATAGAATGTTTTAACAAGATTAACTGAAAAACCTTTAAATGGAGGTTTTTTTTAATTATACTATTTTAGACTGTTGAATCTAGAGTAACCAGAAATGAAAAAAGAAACATTTAGCCTGCAGACCGTGGCGACTTTTAACGGTCGGAAGTATAACATCAAAGGTAATTGGCATTAATTAGTCTGCGTCCGTCTATTATTATAATATTATGAAACTTTCTTACTCGGTATTTGTAATCCTCCTCTTCAACTATCGCACATTCCGCGTCCATGCATTTTGCTAGCCACAAGAGGAAACCGTAACCGTAAGACTTAAAGTCAACTTGATATAAAATTAAATGTTTCGAGTTCATAATATACCGTTTTCTTCGGCACAGTCCATTTTTCTAACGATACTTTTTAACTTATGTTTTGCAGACTGACGGAAATTGTGTGGGTACAGTTTTTGTCGAACGATCTAAATATCAAAACCTCGACGTGTTGTCCTCGTTGTAGAAAATGTTCCTGGCGTTTATGACCCAATCGCCTTCCAGAAGTTCGAGTTACGTCTGTATGGCGTACTATTGTCGGAGGGACACACTGGCACCGGATGGCCGAGTCACATTACGAGTATCTCGACTTGGGTAATTTGAATGTTTCTTCAACTTCAGCCAATAGCCGAGAACTTGGACGTCACGACTGTCGATGGAAACGCGTGGCACATGGTAGGTATAAGAAATTAAGGATCACGATCAAATATCATAACAATTATTTATTTATTTAAGCTTGACAGCCGAAAGCGCATTTAGGATATAGGTAATGAAAGCAACATAATCGATTAGAGTGGGTGGAGGTGGTGTCTGGATTGGTGCGAGAGGTTAATTTCCAGGTAATTAGTAACGGGACATAACGGTAAAGTGAACGAAGGAATTTCATGGGTAGGGCGAGCTGGAACTCTAAAGCGAATGTGTTGAAGGAGAGAGAGGGAGAATCAAATTTATCACATAATATGATATTCTGAACAAATGTTAAGTCGTCTGCAATACGGCGACCGACTGGAGATAGTAGGCGCGAGTCGTGGATCCCTAGGATATGTCATGACTTCATGGGTTGGCGTTATTCAACTTGAACCCAGTGAAGGTGAGACACGCTCGATTTGTTGCAGCAGTGTACCATCAGGTGATTATTCCACACCACATAACCATACCAGTAGCTGCGCCTGATACTTTTTATTGGGAGGGTGATACCGGGCCAAGTTTTTTTCTGGGGGGATTTTTTGTACGGCTACTCGATCACAAACTAATTAGTTTATAGTTTTGAGTAAGTATATTATGCTTTATAACTAAATGTGCAAAAAAAAGCATATTTATTTGAATACAACAATCAAACTAAATATAATATAACTTAAGTCTAAAAACTATTTTATAAATTATAAATAATGATTTATCTAATCTAACCAGTGATAACTGATAACATAACAAATTAATGAAATGCAAAATTTAGAATGCATTTTCAGACTATATTAAAATTTTCAACATTCAATTATAGGGGAGGGGCAAAATCAAATGTAGGGGAGTACTTTGGATGTAATCAAGATTGCAAACTTCACCATAGACGGAGATAAGGACGGCTCCATTAATTGAATAGGAGAATAAACGAGGAGAACGGGGTCTAGTGAAGGACATACAAAATTTACATTTATCAATGTTAAGTCAGATAATACAATATTTACAGCCCACTTAACAAACCTGTCTAAGTCCTTCTGTAAGTTTATGCAGTAGTCCTGGACATAAATTTTAAGAAAGATATTTCTAAAAGAAATATAGAACAATTTTAATAATAATTTGACAAAATATTATCATCCGTATTCCAGAAATTTTGTCTGGAGTTAGACCGAATTAAATTAATTTTAAAAATGATTTAAAGTGCCCTACGTTTTTTAGTAGAAAATAATTATGTATACTCCGTTCCACTTACCATCCGTGTCATCTTTTCTGAGTATTACTAACTTGACTATTCGAGCATAAAATTCAAACATGTCAGCTAAATTATTTTTGGGATGTCCCTTTGATGTCAAACTGTCTTTTTTGATAGAATTATTTATTTTTTTTTGTGTTTATTGACATTTATAAAAGTTAATTGTGTGTGTATGTTTAGCTTTTTATATTATAATTTTTTGTAAATAACAGAATTGAAAAATTGAATTTGATGGCAGATCGAGAATAATTAAAAACAACACCTGTTATACCTTAGCAATTCATCACACATTTAGCAATTAAATATTATTTTAAAAACAGAGTATTTACTGTAATTTTTTTTGTTTGGTTTGTATTTCAGTTATGTCGGAAAACTTGGAATAATTTTTAATTATGAATAAATTTGATTGAAAGTCGGATATACATAGCCGGTTGAATAGTAAATAAATTGTGTTTGTTTTTCATCTTGTTATGTACACTCCGTCATTCGGGAAAATTGAAATGTCACAAGGAAAAAAAAAAGAAGCATCAAACCTCACTGAACTCGCTGCGTTCATTTAGCATAAATCTTTTGCAAATTTATATTATAGAGAATTATTTAAATCATTCTAAATGTAAACGTGGAACGCATGAAATTAAAAATAAACAAACATCCAATGACAGTACAATTTCGCTGTTTTAAATGTTTACTTTTGTATTTTGGTGGGTATATTAAGCCGAATAAATGTAAATGAACCTCTCCGCGGATTTCAATGGTTACGTGTCGTTAAATATATAATTTACAGAATATTTTATTTCGTGGCCATTTATTCGTATAATACCATAACGTTCGAATCAAAAAGAGTCTGTCGTCTAAAATGTAGAAAAAATAAAATAAATATTTTTAATAATCGCTATACGCCTCATGAACCTAAGTCGAAGTTAAAAAGTCAGTTTTTTCTGTTCACTGAACCACAAATGTCACTTTCATGTCCAAAATCAAATTTTCAATTGCAATCCGTTAGTATTATTATTATTTTATCCAACCCTCTTAAATTATGTTCATAAACATCGTTCAATTCAAATAAAACAAAATGAAACGTTTTGTTTAATAATAATATATTTTATTATTTTATACGTCGTTATTCTTTAGAATATGCACCCTTGAGAGTTCAAATATTTTTTTTTAAAACATTAATCGCACTCAAATAGAATAAGAAAATAATTATTATTAATGCTTTAAACAATGTTTAATGGCCGGGACTTATGAATGTTTAAAAATACTTGTGCACTAACTGTATTTGAAATATAATTTAAAAAAAAAAAATTAATTCCGTGAAATATGTATAATTTTGTATAAACTATATAATATTATTTTAAGTATTACCATAAAAGAGTGTATGTAATATGTATACCATACAAATTAATGATATAAAATAAATCCCTAAAATTTAATGACTGAAGTCCTGACTTGTTACATTTTATAATACCTAACGTAATGAAAATACTTTAATCTTATTTAAAAAAAAAATTTAGAAACAGAAACAAAATATATACAGATATAAAACGTGAACGTTACTTGACTCATATCATTAATATCAACACCATAATAATAAAGTATAACTAACATTGTAGGTATTGTTGTGTGCCCGAAACAAACAAATTAAATCGAAATTGTTTAATCATTAATTTATTTAAAACAAGCAATAATTTATACTACAGAGAGTATTAGTTTATGTATTTCCATTTTTTTACACACGAGACATGGATAATATTATCCCTTTTCGATTATTTGATCAATTTACAATCAGCAATTAGTGTACAACATATAATAAAAATAATAAAATAACTTGAAATCAAAATGAAAAATGTTGAATTCGATTTCAATTACACTTGCCGATACCTCTTTGTATTTTCTGATTTAAATTTAAAATTGATTATATTATGGTTTGATGATTTTCATATTGATGCACAATAGCGATTTAAATTATAATTGTATTATTATTTTCGATTAGATTTTGAACAACATTTTTCCATCTTTTCGATTTAAAATATCAGTTTCACGTTTTTACGATTTTAATTTTGATTTCTAACTAAGAGAAACCTGTCAACATTTTCGGGTCTGCGTAGCAGGCATAAGAATGCGATATATAAATTATTTATTATTTACATATTAACAACATTAAAGACCTATCGGCCATTATTGAATTTTAAATTTAATTTTTTTAAACTTTAAATTTATTCGTGTGCAGCATATTATAAAAATGATATTTATTATTTCGCCATAAATTTACCGTTGATTTAATGTATCTTTTGATTTCAATATACAATTGATATATCATAAAAAATGTTTAATTTTGATATCATTTTTGATTTCTTACATGATTTTTAACGATTTGTATCGATATTTAAAATCGATTTCATTTTTTTATGTGACTCACAGTATAAACAAACTCATTTTTATTAATCATTGACTACATCATAATATTAATTCACAGTTTTAAAAAAAAAAACAATCATATGACAAAGGAAGAACCTGTGGTGTTCAGTTAACAGTGAAACATAATGCCATAACCGAATACCTCAAATATCAACAAGATCGACCAAACATCGGGTTAGATACAACCCTTGACGTTGCACTGTCACCCAAAAACCGAGGTGAACTCCAAGACGTTAACATTTTTGAAATCAACAGGTATCTACAATTTGATCTAATAATATGTAAGCTATCTTTTGATACGGAGCGTCTTTCCGGGACGTCCGTGATCGTGAATAACAATGCGTTGTGTATCGTTATGGTATCGTTTATTATATAACCAATAAATAATGTTTATAATGATCGGGGCAAGTTATCCCGGGCCGCGCGGCAGGCTTGAAGAAGCGGCCGCGGCGGGCGGGTTCGGGCCTGAAGAGGCGCGAGCAAAACAATAGTCGGGACTTGCCAATACGTTTCGTAGAAATAATACAATACTAGGGGAGAGTAGGAACCGTCCGTGCACGGACTCGAGCAAGTCGTGTGGGTTCGGTTCTTCCTCGCGGTGAAACTCGAATAAGCTCACCGTAGGGGGGAACGTGGTATTACTTGTCGGCTTGCTGAATAGTCGATTGGCCAAGTTACGTCGCGAAGTCGGTTCCCGGCGTGTCTTGGTATTCGTCCAACGGCGTGACTGGACTCGATTGAACGGGTGGACTGACAGTAATGGATCGCCGGAGTATAATTATATTATACGCTGCCGTCGGTGGGTTAATCAGGTCCCGGTGTGGCGGCTATCCGTTGTCGTCGATCGCTGGATGCACACGGTAGGCTTGGCGTCGTCGGTCCGTGAAGTGGCGCTTGTTAGCCAGGTATGCCGGGTACTGTTGAGTCTCGGCGGTATCGAGCGATCACGTTAGACCGGTGCGTTCAGGATGTGTCGTCGTGGACTGGTTAGGTCGGATCAGCTTCGCCGGTGTCGTTCAGGTCGGTGTTGCTGCTGCGTTGATAGTCTTCGGGTCTTCAGGTCTTCGGGTCTTCTATAGTGCTTGTTGACTTGTAGAAGATATGTTGAAGACTGGTGTGGAAGATGATTTGACCGCTTTGCTTTGCTTTGCTTGTGTGGCTGCCCTAGGGCATATTTACTGTGCCAGGCGTTTAGCCTATACCAGTGGGTTGAAAATTTTTTTTTTTTTTTTTTTTTTTTTTTTTTTTTTTTTTTTTTTTTTTTTGAGTGATGTATGGGTATTAATTAGTGGTTGCCCATTTTAACGGACGATTTTTTGGGATTTTACGACGTGTTTCACCAGGTTTGTGACCGAGGTTTCTTATATGTGGGTACTTAGAGTAGGAGTTCTTGTGAAACATCGCAGAAGCCTGACTGGTAATGGTTTCTCTGATGGTTTTTAATCCTGCGGAGCCGCGTAGAATTTCATTCCTGACAAACGTGGGGTTGCCCGTGATGGTGCGGAGGCCAATTGTTTGTACAGCCTCAATTTGTTTCCATTGGTGTGTCGAAACAAGGGGAGCCCAAGCTGCACCAGCATATGTTAGAATAGGGATGACATACATTTTGAGAATTAAGATTTTAGTTTTTAAGGGTATTGGGCTTTTCTTATTGATTAGGGGGTATAATATGCCCCTGACAATGGTGGCTCTTTTTATGATGGAGTTTATGTGCTGTGTTACACCAAGGCGTCTGTTAAGTGTTACACCGAGGTATTTCACGTTATCAGACCATTTTATTGGGTGATCGTTAATTTTAATAGGAGGAATATTTTTGGTGTTTTTGTTTCCGAAAAGTAGTGCGACGGTTTTTTGTTCATTTATCTTTAGGCGCCATCGATTGAACCATTCTGCGGCCAGATCTACTTGTTTTTGCAGTATGAATGCTGCCCATCTGGCGTTATGGTTTTGGGCGGAAAACATTGTGTCATCAGCAAATAACGCTAGGTTTGCCTTTGGAATTAATGGTATATCATTTGTATATATTAGGAATAGGGTGGGTGAAAGACATGAGCCTTGGGGTACTCCAGAGAGGATTGGGCGGCTTGTAGATGTTTGGTCTTCTTGTTTGACTGCAAATGTTCGGTTTTCAAGGAATGAGTGTATGATTTTGATTAAAGCAGGGTGGATATGCATTTTGTTCATTTTGAAGAGGAGGCCATCGTGCCAAACTTTATCAAAAGCTTTTTCCACGTCAATAAAAACTGAGGCTGTATTTATTTTAGAGTTCCAATTGACAGTTATATCATCTATCAGATTGGTCAATTGATGAACCGTCGAGTGACCTGGACGAAATGCAAACTGCTCTTTCCTAGTTGTTTTAGAAGTGGTTTTTTGGATGTTTTCAAGGATTACCCTTTCGTAGACTTTTGAAATGGAGGACAGCAAGGCAATAGGGCGGTAGTTTTCAGGAAGAGAGTGGTCTTTACCCGGTTTGTGGATCGAGATTATGACTGCTTTTTTCCATGTGGAAGGGAAATAATTGAGTCTTAAACATCCATTTAAGATGTTTGTAAGGGTCAATAGTTTATTCTTAGGGAGGAGCTTTAGAGCTGTATTTGTTATGAGATCTTCACCGGGAGCTTTCTTTTTAGGCAAGTGTTTGATGATTAGTTGAACTGAACCGGGTGTTGTGTAGAGGTCGGAAGAAGCGACAGGTGAAGTACGGATGTTGTGAGCCGTTTCTTCTACTTCTAAGATGTTTGGGCCGGGGTTTGGCTTAAATTGTCTTTCTAGGGATTCCGCTATGAGTTCAGCTTTAGCTTTTGCGTCGTAAATTAGACCGTTTGGGCCTCGGAGAGGATGAATCGCTGGTTTTTTGTTGAGTAAGCTTTTGTTAATTTTGAATAGTGATCCGTCACTAGTGTCAAGGGAGGTAAGAAACCTGTCCCACTCGTCTTGTTTATAAGTTTTTAAAATAGATCTGATAAATTTCGTTTTAGCGTTCAGCCTGGATTTGACCGCTGGATCTCTGTTTAGTTGCCACTCCCGTCGTAGCCTGTTCTTGGCCTTTATTTCATTAAGAATTTCAGATGGGAGGGTGTTCCTTTTCCGTCCTGTTATGGATTGGTAAGCGCATTCTTCGACCGCCGATTTTATGGTTTCTGTGAAAGCTGATATAGCATGATCTATATCCTGGATGGAGGCAGTGCATGGGTGAGTGTTTGTAGTATCATTGGAGAGTAAGGTAGAGAATTTTTTCCAGTTTACTTGTTTACCTTGTGTAGGCGGTGAAGATGTTATGGGGGAGCTGGAAAACTCTAGAAGGATTGGGTTGTGGTCTGAAGACAGTTGATTTAAATTAGTTTGACGAGTGAGCAACGGAGTTCTGATTAAAGCTATGTCTAGGATGTCCGGACGGTGACCGATGTATGTTGGAAAATGAGTTGGAGTGCTAGGTGCCACTATGACGTAGTCGTTTTGAGAAAGATGATTGAAGAGGATTCGACCAGAAGGATTTGAAACGCGGCTGTGCCACATAGTGTGTTTGCAGTTGAAGTCTCCAGCAGCGATGAACCATTCTGCGGTGTTGGTTATGGTATCTAGGTCAGAGGGTTCAAGGGGGACCTGTGGTGGTTTGTATATTGAGCTTATGGTTATTTCGGCGTTGGCTATTTTAATTTTAATAGATGTTGATTGGAGTTTGGTTTGAAGAGATATTGGGGTATGAACTATTCTCCGGTGAACTAATACAGCCGTTCCTCCGTGAGCGGGAGATCCTCGTATCGGAGGCAGGTCTGTTCTGTAAGTGAAGTAGTTTGGGATTTTTAGCTTCGCCGAAGGTTTGAGTCGAGTTTCACTTAGGAGAATAATGTCAATTTTTAATGTGGATGCAAGAGCCTGGAGTTCGTTTAGTCGTTTTGTGATTCCGTTTGAGTTCCAATGAATAATTTTTAAGTTATTCATTGTTATTGGTTAAGAGAGATATAAAGGATTTTATTGTTAAGGAGATAACTGCTTTGGGGTCTTCCGCCGAAGAGATAGCCGTGAGAAGCTCTGACAGAAGGGTTACGACTTTTTCGTTGTTAATAGTATGCTTGTTCTTGGTGGCACTTGCGTAGTCTAGATGCTTAGGACCCGGTTTGGGTAAGGAGATAGAATTATCTGGTGTAGTCGTATGAGTTGCGGAGAGTTGATCTTTTGGAAGTTCCTTGGGAGTGGTTTGCTTGGCAGTTTGGATGTTTACGATTTTTTTGTATGCAGGACATCCACGGAAGTTTGCTGTATGTGGACCATCACAGTTACTGCAAGTCGGTGTTTGGTCAAGAGTCTTGTTGCATGCGTTTGTCAAGTGAGAGCCGGCACATTTAACGCAACGTGGTGCGTTGCCGCAGTTTTGGGAGCCATGGCCGAATTTTTGGCATGTATGGCATTGAGAGGGTCCGGTTTTTTTGTAGGCTTCGACGCTGATTTTGAGATAAAATAATTCAGATAATTCGAAGATTTCTTTGGCTTGTGGGCCGGAAAGGATGACCAGACATAAGGGCATAGGTTTGTCAGTAGTGCCAAAACGTCTGATTAGTTGAACTTTGAAGTTGAGTGCCTCAAGTTCGGCTTGGAGTTCATCAGTTGTGACATCAGTGGGGATGCCTTTGAGTACAATTTTGAGTTGGCGGTCAGCAGCGAGAGTGAAGGTGTGGAATTCGATGTTTTTTGTAAGTAGGATTTTTTGTACTTGTCGGAATTGAGCAGCGTCTGCGGTTTTAATAAAAATTTTTCCTTCAGCTGTGGATTTAGCGGTGAGCCCGATAGCGGAGAAGTTTGGGTTTTGAAATATCAGTGGTGCGGTGTTACGCCATGCTGAGGCTGGAAGTATGATTGGCGGAGGTAGCGGAGTTCGGGTTGAGTTGGGGGTAATTTTTGAAGGTTTGGTTTCTGGTGTTACTGGAGTGAGAGAGCGTGAGGATTCACTGCTATCCCAGCTGTCAGCTGAGCCGATGGATAATGAAGTAGGAGTTGGTGATTTTTCCTCTGGAAGTTGGTTGTTTTGTTCAGTTGAGGATGGAACTTCCCGGTGTCGGAGCTTCATGTGGGTTGGTGAGTTGATTTTCTTGCGACGTGTGCCTCCGCGATGGTTTCCCATGACGGTGGTTTGACGCTGGCGAATAATGGGAGTGCGTCCCGGTGCTAGACCCGGCTACGTGCACCCCTCAGGTGCACTTGCCTCGTGGTCGGAGGGGGCGTAATAATTAATAATTTGACCGGTGAACTGTCCCGGTATATATACTATTTGTTTCCCTTTGTTGTCCTGTGATTGGTCGAGGATGGTTGCTTTGATAAGCAATAACCACACCTCGACCCGTTGGTGTTCGCTTTGTTAATGTGGTTCTTGCTTGTTATTTCCGTGAAATTTTCCTGTTGGTAAACTACTTATTCTAATATGTCGCGTCTATTACTTGTGTCGCATTATGTTGCCATACTGTTGTGTTTGGTGGTCCTGAAAAGGACCATTTTAATAAAGTGACGGTTTATCCCGTTACACTTTTTATACAATGTAACCATACTTTTACTTTTAAAGTTTTACTACTCACAAAAAATATTTGATATTTCAATATTTTATAAAACTGTATGTACTGTAGCTCAATTTAAATTGTAACTTATGGCTATAGTTGCAGAGTTTATAAGATCGATAAAGAAAATTAATAAAATATTATTGGAATGGTTGACATTGGACTCTGTGATTTAATCGTTAACACAATATTACATTTTAAAGAATAACGACCATTGTTATAATTTGTTTTTATATTTTTATGGATTTAATGTTATAAACGACGAAGTTTTCCACCTTTGCAGTGTTGTTTAATCAAATTGTATGCGAAATACCGTATCGTATTGTCGGTTTCAATTTTATCCCTGACTCGGATTATGTCATGAATTATTTATAATACAAGCATCAAACAAAACTAAATCATACCTATTAAAAATACAATTGGAATTTGTGCAGTTTCGTAGAAAATATGTAAGTACATATCTCATCTGGAAACTTTGAAATAATTTGGGAGATAAAAATATTTTTTCAACTCCGTGGGTACTTATAAAATGAAAAAAAAAACAGAAGTATAAGAATTTTAATTTTTCTAATATTCCAAACATCTTTAAATTAAAAATTGACCGTTTCGTTTGAATCAGAATTCAAAAGTGTTTCGTAATCATATATGGTGTAGTTTAATGAATGTCTGAAATATTCGTTCATAAATAATAAGCATGGGTACTTTACTTGGGACGAATAAACATCTCGTTATAAGAAATACTACTAAAAGAAAATTCTTAAGCTGTTATCTATATCGTAGCAGTGTTATATTATACAGAACAGTGTTTCGTATTTATATTTTCTTGGCATATTATTACTGTCAGCACTGCAGTTTTACCAATTGAATAGAATTCTCATTTTTTTTCATAATCCGCACAAAACGTAGAGTATTTTGATAAATATCCTAATTTACAACTTCAATTTTTAATAATTAAAAATGTGGGTATGTGGATGTCACTCTGTTGTACAAAATAACCTACTTTAGCAGAGTGGGTCACTGTATAATGGTTTGTACTATTTTTGAATTCAATGATATAATATCATTGTATAAGAAAAACGATTCTGAACGGCGACGGTTTGTCAGTCTAGATATTTTATATTGTTATTATTTATTATAGCCTGTAAGTTGAATTAATATTTTAAATTACAACAAAATAACTAAAATCGTTATTTTTCTTCGTTTCTATGGTGGTAAACAAAGCGTTAGAAATTAAAATTTGGATTCTAGCGGTTTTTCGTAGTTTGTCAGTGATTTTTCCAGTGGCATTAAATAACTATTGTGAAAAATGACCTATCTAAAGCACTATTTTGATCCATTTTGCTAAAAGATAATATACTATAATAATTATGTGGAAATCAAAGCTTTCCTACTGGTAGAAATGTTGTATAAGGATAAAAAATAAATAAGCAGCATTGTAAAACCACTAGCTTCCTTACTCTGCTAAGAATAAAAATTACTATATTTAAAATAGGTAGGTACGGCAGCGTCTAAGAGACTTTTGATAATACTAATTTAATAAAATATGGCTCTTTTTTTTTAATAAATTTACACAATATTTGAAAAAGGTAGTTGATTTGATATAGTTCGATCAGTTTTTGAAATTTTTTTTTTTTTTTTCAAATAGTTTATTTAACACTCTGGACCTCCGCACAAAAGTCACTAATTGAGACGATATATTTTCTTTATCAAAACTAACTAACCTAACCTTACAATTATGTTACTATGATGTATAATACATCACCTTGATTATTAAAACATTTTGTTAGTTAAATAAAATACTGAAAGTCTAATAAGGTAAACTACTTTAATTTGTACTTAAAAACATTCAAATTGTGTGTTGTATCATACTACAAAAACACTGTGTTCTTTGACATAGACGCTTTAAACTATATAATATCAGTTACTGAACAGATTTCTTTGATAGGTATGACGTGACATTTTTGTGGAAAACTATATTTTATAATACATTTTGATCCAAATAGAATGTTTACAGCGTTAAATGAGTTTTGAACTAAAAATAAATATCCGGCTCAAGATTTGCCATTTTAAAAGTAACTCAGAGCAGACGTATGAAAAAAATAATATAAAATACATGTGAGTTTGAACAGTACTTTAATGGTTGTTTATATTATATTTAAAGTAAGACCAAACTTTTGCCACAGAAATCAGACTTTAGTTTTGAAAAAAAAAAAACAAGACTCAGATTTAGTTACGAATGGTTCACAAAGCCATTTGCTTTTAATGAAATTGTAGAACGATTGTTATGTTTAATGAAATTGAAAATCGAACTTTTTAACAGAATAATTGAATTTCGCCGTAGTCAGTGTTCGTAAAAAAATTACTCGATTGAATTACCAAAAATAATGAAAACAAACAAAAACAATACGATTCCTGGCATTTCGTTTATATAACGCATCAGTGCGTTTATAAATGTATCGGATTTCACTTGAAGTGTTTGCTTTATTGTTGTCACCAATATACCATTAGAATCGACGAGACTTACTACGTTGTTTTGCTAAACCCAGTTAAATCTGACGATCGCATCGAGGGATGCTAACTTATTTAATCGGATGGCGGCAATGGAGGAGGGGCGTAGATAATTTTCTAAATCCAGAAATTCGGAGACTATTATATTATAATGTTGTTATTCGTCCGAGTGATGAATTTAAAAGAGTAAAATGTTTAGATATTCTTAGGTACATGATATTATCATAATATTGTGTGAATTTGATAATGTTATCTTTGACCAATTGTGGTTTTATTTTTTTAGTTTCACCTTGTGTAACGAAACCAGGGACTGGAACTGAACCTAAAAGAACCGGAACCTTTAAAATTTTAAGAACCTTAACCTTTATTTTAATATATAAATTACGAACCGGAATTTTTAAATTATACAGGTTCTTTTATGTTCTAAAATATAATAATTTTATTTATTTATTTTTATTAGATAAAAATAGAGTATTTACAATCTGTAATATATAACAATACAATAAGTAATTTTTTTTTTTTTTTTTTTATCTTTAAAGCCCGGCGATTATGGCCATTAGCTGATTGCAAAAACTTTGTCAGTTATTTTTACTAAGCAATATGCATAACATTTTTTAGAGTTCTCAGATGTCCACTTATCACAAAAACTTTTGGTCAATATTACTTTTTCCATATTTTTGTAAGAAAATTACATACCTATTACCTATAAATACAAATTAATAATAATAATAATATTTATTTAATGTTCCTACTAAAAATTAGCTGGAACCAGTACCTTTATTATTTTTCATCAAAGAACAAGAACTAAACCGGAACCGTTATTTTATTTTTGGAGAACCTTTACCGGAACTGATACCGATAAATTCAATAGGTTCCAGTCCCTGAACGAAACAGTTATTTGAATTATGTGTATTAATATTATACTTAGCTAATAGTTTATTGCTTTTAACAATGCGTTTTTAACAATCATGCCGATTTCACTCACAACAATGCATATACCGAATGATCAGTACTATGATAATTGACACTGACGCCTCTTTAAGGGCACCCGCAGGGGTGAGAGGTGCCAATGGGCCATGCCACTCCCTCTATTTTAGTTAATAATAATTCTTAATTTGGTGTCCCTAAAACCCGTGGTCAACTAAAACTCGTGGTGCCCAAAAGTACTTGCCCCATTCCGCTCCCACACTCATCACGAACCTATGAATAACACTACATATTTATAACAACACTTCACTGATGGTCATTACGAAAAACTATTCTGAGCGGAGACCTTGAGTCAGTCTAGCATACTTTTATAAACAATTACATTTAATAAATAAAAAAAAATTATATAAAAATCTAAAATTTCTCATTCATGTATGCACGAGTATGAGGTATGAACAATGGTGCAAAAATTAATTGGCGACAGTAATAAGTTTTTAAATTATAACCTCAAGAAGTTCATGACTATTGGTATTTTATACGTGCTTACAACTCTATAGATTACCCCTCTCATATCACGAACTTTTCTATTTATTTTTTGAAACCTAGGTAAATAGTTTTGGGAAAAGGTTTTTTGACCTTAACTTCCTAATTATGTTTTGATGAAGTTTTTGAATGTATCATCAATTTAAGAGTGCAAAAACACACATTTTGAAACAAAAAAATTCCAAAAATTGGCTTGAGGGCTAAACTGCATTTGTCACAATTATTTTATTTGAGTAATATGGAATCATTAGAATAATATGAAATCATTCAAATAATATCAAATTATTCGAATAACACTATCAAAATATGACTCCTCAAAAATCACATTCAAGTTTCCAGTACTTCAAGTACGATCACGTTCGATGTGTTTATGTCTACGACTCTTTCTCATCCCTTATCCGGTGGTGCCTGTAAGGGTCGCACGACGGTTTGTTTTTCGTGAGGCCACCAACAACGTATTAATACCAAGTGAAAACTACATGAAAACTACATCATATTATACAGTCTCAAAGAATCGAAATTTGAGTTTTATACTATAATATCAATGAATTCATGTCTCAAGTCGAGTGTACGCTATTGGTTTTGAGATGAGAACGACGTGCTCGCTGTGAAAAATCAAAATGCGTCTCGGCCTATCCAAAACCCTTTTTTCTCATCGGGACCTGCACTCTCAGATATCATGATGGACTCTAGTGCGAATATTACAGTATCAATGGACCGATCTCATAAACATTTGGTGAAAATTCATTATCAGTAAAACACGCTGGCAGTACCTACACGTTTTAGAGTTATTAGTAACTTTGTAATATCGACGAAACGGTTTTTTTTGGCCTCCGGAAAAATTGGGAAAACTGAGATCGGCCTCGATCGCCAGGTCTCGACTCTTAATCGACGAAAACGCGCCGTCTTAATCGTTTAATATAACCGTGCCGAGTGTACAACAATTTTCACTCGTTACTGACTCGATGGGGATGAAAATCTGGGGAAAACCCTCTCCCCGTCACTTCGGGGAGGGGAAAAATAAAAGGAAAACCGAAAGAAACAGCGCGTTTCACAGTACGTTAAGCGAGGAGCGCGCAGTTGGAGCGTGTGAGCGCCAAAGTTTTTTTCCCTTGGCCTTTGCGCGAGCCGCCGCCGGGTCGTCTTCTCAGTGGGTTTTTTTTCACTCCGCACCCGCCCACCCACCTGCTCGTCCACCCATAAGGAAAACGACTCTCGCATGCTCACCGTCCCATTGTCATCTCGTACAATTCACTCCCGTGTATAATATATATCTATAATATACGACTCCGGCAGACCTGAAAACTATCATGTTCGTGGGTACGCACACATACACCCCTTACCCACTCACCCCACACACCCCACACCCTGACACGCGAAACCGGCCCGTGACATATGTGATCGGCGGTGGTGTCATGCAACCGTGCGTGATGTATATTTTTTCCCTTTTTTTTTTTTTTATCTCTGTTGCATGCGGTAATACACGGCCCGCAGTCATACGACTTGTATAATAATATGTATATGATAATAATATATTATTATATTGTATACAGAGCGATTCAACGAGTAAGCTCTCCCCTTATTATTGTCTTGTTCTGTCCGATGATGTGCAGTCATTCAAAATCTGAAGTCTCACAATAAATATATACATATAAGTCCGTCGTGCTATGCGACATCTCAAAGGCCATATTTTCCGATTGTTGGGATTTGCTTATACTTTTGTGGATAGTCCGTATAGATATTCGAGTTTCAAACGGCAAACCCCGCTGTTGCTATTTGCCGGATAGTATTTCTGAAGACGTTAACCACCAATATTCAGACCAGTATGTTTCGAGTAATTTAAATTTGAGTACTGAGGGTGTAATCAGATTATTGAATAAAACAGGATGTGAGCATTATCGATGAATCACCCTATTCAGTGGCACAGATATTTTCAATGGAAGGGGTTATATAAAAATATTAAATGTATATGTATAATGTGTAATAAACATATTATATTATCTAAATGTTTTTTTTTTAAATTTTTATTAAAAGAGAAAAAAACACAAAAATAAAATTTTATTTTAATTTGAAAGAATCTTTAATTATAAGATTAATGGTATGTGTTTAATGTTTCTATTTATATTATTTTAATGATTTATGAGGAACTGAAAAAATGAGCTTGACGTCATTGGGCAGTGCTCGAGGTAATTGCTTATGCCATTCGTGTAATTGTTACTGGATTCACACAAGAAAGTACTTAACTTCGTGAGCGCCCATGGACAAAATCTTAGGGAGGGCTAAAATAATAAAAAAAAATTTTAAAACAGTAAGAAACAACACAATTTTTGCATAGGCCACATTTTAATGTCTGGAGAAAACTATTCATCGATATTGTTTCAGCCATTTTATTATAAAATTCCTACTGTTTAATTTTAATCATATTATCTAGCAGTTCTCGTTGGTCAGGCGACAGCACCGCCACCAGATTTTAGCTGACAATGGGCGAACAATTAAAGTTAAGAATACCAATTTTTTCTTTGATTTAATTTAATTTAAACATAATATAGTAAGAATTACAAGAGGGGAGGGTTGAACACACAACTCCCTTCCCGCGTGTACGCCACTGACCTTGAATATTATATTTTATTTATATTATGTTTAGTCCCTCGACCGAGGGAATAAAATAACGAAAAAAGATAAAATTCTTCGCTCACACTGGACACCCCTTAAGTAGTAAAAAATCTATATAATTGTAAAATATTGTTATAAAGTACCTATATTTCAAAATTCCAAAAATCATATTTGAATAAGCATAATTGAAGAAATAAGAGGGTGGGAATTTTTGGTAAATCACCATATATATATATCTATATATATATTATATGTAACTATATAAGTTTAGTCCCTTGACCGACCGTTCGCGTTCTGTTGCACTCGTCAGCCGTAATTTACATTGTTTTATGATAATGCAAATCTCAATAATTGGAAAATATGGATCATTTCTTTATTTATCTTGTACGTGTTCAAAGTATAAATATAGGTATTAGGGCGTTATGACGTGATGGTAAAATTACAGATAAGAAAACAAAATTGTGAAGATGTTCTGAACTTACATTTAGATATATAAGTGTTGCTTTTCAAGAAATCTATAAATTATTTAAGTCTGGGGCTATTTTTATGTATCTACATTAGAGTGACTTTGTAAAAAAATAGTTTAAAAGCACTGTCATAGACTATGAGTTAGACTCTAACTGTTAGAGTATATTTAAAAATTTAATAAATCTGAATATGAATAGACTAATAATATTATTGTAAAAAACTTATTATATAAAAACGAGCAAACGTAATTTGTATGTAGCGATAATTAAACCACTATGTACCTCCTATGGAATACAACTGTGGGGTTGTGCCAGATAGTCCAATATTGAGATTATCCAACGTTGCCAAGACATTGCTCTCCGTACTATTGTCACAACATACCGGTAAGATAGAAATTACATTATCCACCAAGATTTGATGTTGACCTCCGTCCAGGACGAGATTACCAAGTTTGCCAGGACACAAGAGATAAGGCTAGATCAACAAACCAATCCAGTAGCAATTCAACTACTTAATAACTCTCAGAGGTTGAACGCAATATGACTTATTACAAAATATTAGACTAATGCCGGGACCTCTCAACTGGGAGAGATAACCAAAACATGTTTTTGTATATATTTACTAAAATATTTATTTATTAATATTTAATATTCATCTACACCCCTGAAATGTATTGTTGAAGATCATTGATCGTTATAATAATTAAGCCTAATCAAAAAAAAGCTGTAAGAGGATATCACTGTTCAGTAGGTTACAAGTGGATCACTGTACAATGGATTGTATCAAATTTGAATTCGATGATATCATATCATTGTATACGAACAAATATTCTGAGCAGAGACGGTTTTTGAGTCTGGATATTTTATATTGTTATTATATATTTTTTTTTATTATTAATAAAAATTACCCTCGGCGACCTAGGCCATTGGGATTTATTATTATTAATATATTTATTAAATCCCATTATTATTTATATTTTATTATAGCCTGTAAGTATTGAAGCAATATTATAAATTACAACAAAATAACAAAAATTGTTATTTTTAATTTATTGTTATTCGTTTGGTGATAAACAAAGAGTTAGAAATGAAAATCCTATTTTTATAATTTGTAGGGGGGTTTTCCCGTTTAATTAAACAACTATTGAGAAAATCGAAAAATGACCTGTTTAAAGTACCATCTTGATCAAATTTGCTAAAATATTAGATACTATATTATGTGGAAATCAAAGCACTCCTTTCTTGTTGAATCACCCTGAGTATAATATGTTTAATCCCTCGACCGCCCGTCTGCGTTCTTTTGCACTAGTCGGCCATTATTTAAGTTATTATTATTATAATTCAATAACAATATAATACTCACAGAGCTTACCTATTCGCTTCGTTTTATCGACAAGGAAAAAAAATAACGAAAAAAACTAAAAATCCCTAGCGCCAAAAGCAATATTCCGGTAACACGTTTTCGGAAAAACATTTTTTTTTTTTTTCATTTTATTTTCGCTATATTCGTTTTGTTTTTTTTCCAAATCATAAACGCCGTCCATTGGTTTTTACGCGATCGTCTCGCGTGCTTTTATTATATTACACGTCGCGAGGGCGTGCCCGAAGCGATTTTGTGCGTGTGCATTATTATTATTATTATATGACGTAAAATAAAAATACTGCGCCGCCGGTCGACTGTACGACATTATATTATTATTATTATTATTATATTGTGCGGGGTGAACGTATTCGAAACACACCCGAGGACACGTCTCGGCGAGCCTTTGTTCTGTTCATTTTTTTCGTTTTTTTTCTTCCCCCCCCCCCCCAAGACTTTAACATGTCCATTTCGTCATTTCACGAAATATATTTTTTAGGATATTATTATTATTATTATTATGATCGTAACAATACGCGTCTTGATTACACGCCCTACACTATGTGTACACTCCGACTGCTCGGTAGTCGTAGTGTGTAGTTAAGTACCAACGTTTCCGCCGTTCGTGAGTTTAATTTTTAATTTTAACATTTTCGTGTAGTTTCGACGTAGGTACCCGAGTAATTAAGACGCGTTCCTAAGAATACATATTTTTTTAATTTTTGAAGGATAGACGAGAAGAGTAGTTTTAAGATGGAGATTTATTTATAAACTTGTTTATGTATAATATACATGTACGAACTATTGTCATGTTCATATTCGTCTGAAAATGTCTTTTCTAAAGTTTCGGTGTACATATAAAATAAACAACTCTCCGAGACCGAGCTGTGTTATAATTAATATCAGAATGTTATATTATTATTAAAAAAAAAAAAAGTGTAGTGAGTGATGACAAAGGTATTTGAAATGATAATGTTTTCTCCAAACAGATTAACGCGATGATCACATAAAAATTATAATGTTTTTACTTGTATAATTATGCAATATTTTATTTATTTTATTTTATTGTACTCGATGAGTCGTTTTTTACACACATAGGCAAACAAATATACACAGTTTATATTTACATTTATAAAAGATAATTGTACAACGCGCCAATAATAGGTCAGGAGTAGAGAACAATAGGAATAAGAAAAAATATACAAAACGAAAGTCAGATACATATTAATAGTGTTGGGAAATATCTAGATAATTTCTGCTAAATTTCTGTTAAATTTGAATTATACACGAATTTATCTGATATTTATCTCGATAAAATTTAGTACTCATCTGTATCTTTATCTAGATAAATTATTAGTTATTATTGGGAAATAATAATATTTTGTGAATATTTTAAAGTGCTTGAATAATGAATATTCGAATAGTTATATTTTATAAATATTTTCTTCTTATTATAACAAAATATTGTACCATATAATTGCATAAAAATGTTAACTTAACATTTTTATAAAGTCTTAGTAAAAATGTTTTTGAAAATAAATGATTAAAATGTTCTGTAAATGTTTTTATAAAATATTTTCAAAAACATGAACTTCTTGGCCAAAGAATATAACTGAAATATTTTCCAATTATTGACTCAACTTTTTAAAATATTTTGACAACTATATTACTTTCCTGAAAATATTTATTAACTATAGTTAGGAAATATTTTTATACTGTGTGGCCTATCAATAGATTGTTAAATTTTGGTCGGCATTAGTGTTTCACATTAATCGCTTCAGTGGCTAGTTTGCAAAATAATTAGTGGTGGCACTTAAAAAAGTTTTTACCCAAACAGACTTAATATTCAATACAAAAATTCGTTAAAACGTCTTAAATTGTTGGACATTTAGACTTAATGAAAATTCCATTGTACAGTACCTATGGCCATGCGTTATCAGATCGACAATTATTTTTTTATGAATGCGTCAACATAAAAATACCGATACGGAAGAGTGTGGGCTGGTATACTAATAGATCAGAGAAACTGCTTTCTAGTGATAAAAAACTACACTTTTTTAAGTTTTTTATACTATCCAAACGATAGTGGTGAGACTATGATGGGGCGCAAAGGGCCTTTAACACCCCCGATTTCTAATTTAGCGGACACCAGATCAAATCTAGCAGCCATAGTTTTTTTTTTTTCAGTTCTAAGTGCCGAACTATTTTATTGTGGTGAAATTTTCATTTCGAAATGAAGCGACGACGGTCGTCACCTAAAAAATATGTACACGTCTATAATATGAACGCCGCGAGGATCGAAAACGGCTTTCGGCCCGGGGAAAAGTTTAATCACGAGCGACTGCAAATTACACGATAATACTACGGCGGCGGCGGTGGCGGTCGCCTCTGCGGCTCTATTTATTCTTTATTCGCCGGGTTTACGGTGTAAAGCCCTGCCACGAATTACCGTGCGTGTCCGGTCGTGGTCGGCGATAATGCCGGTACGTGCGGTCGGCCAATCGCACGTACGCCACGCGTAAAATCATAAACGGTCGGGAAAACCCTCGACCGGAGGGTAGGGGTTGCGGGAGGGATTGAGAGGGGGAAACGCGAAAATTACGAAAACAAATAAAAAACGGGGGCGAAAAAATATAAGCAGGATATGCGAGACCCGGGACCTTATACATATATGTGTAGTCTCCGGAGTTGTTTAGTGCAAATGGACCGTCGAGAGAGGCCCGCAGGACCGTCTCTAAGCCTCCGGGGCTGAAAGTAATGAAGTCCCCAGATGATATGACCTCGCACGGTCGTGCGTGTGGGTGTGTGGGTGTGTGTGTGTGTGTGTGTGGGTGTGTGTGTGTGTGTGTGTGTGGTATATCATAGTGAAACTCCTCGTCCGTCCCCTTGTCCGCTCTGCTCTCTGCCACCCCGTCATCGTCGTCTGCGATGTCGTTTGTTTTTCGAGGCCGGCGGAAGGGATAAAACGTCACTCGGCTCATTTCCGAGTTTCCCAACTTTTATGACAGCGGAAACGTGACGGCCCGTCGGGGAAACCAGAGCCGTTTCTCCTCACGTTCGACCGTCTTCTTCCGCGGGGTATCCATTTTTTTTTTGAACTATACTTTTGACTTTAGTCCCGCAGCTAAACACTTTTACAGATTAACCGGGACCCAAACATTTTCGCTGTCAGTTGTCACTGTTGTAGGAGAATAATATTACTAGTCATTTCTCAAAGCCAACACCTGCGAACAACTATTTCCAATAATAACCGCCTTTTGACACTCTTACCTGCAGATACTATGGTTTCGTGTAAATACATAAATTAATAGTAACTCTTAGAGTCCGGATTCTTATGCAAAAACTTATTTTTTTTAACTATTGTTGGAATGCTGTTCGATGTGAGTGAGAAATGATTGCGTTTCATAACCTGTAGGATTCATCAAAACATTTTTATTTACATATCGGTGCTTATTTTGACTCAAGTGGACATTTGTGAATATTTTAGCTTATGTTGTATGAATTATTGTTGTTCATCATAAACAAATATATTAGATTCTGAGTGGAATTATGAATGTGTTGATTTTATAATGACGTGTGTTTTTTTTTTATGTTTTTTTTTTGTGTCTATCATCACGATTTGGGGCAGTAAAACTTCTTCGATTTTCTTCAACAGTATCTTGTTCGATGGGAAAATGAATCAAGTTGGTTCATACTCGAGGTCAAATTTTAAGATTCCCAATAGTTTTTACAAGAGTTGGGTAAAACAACATAAAAATTCAGAAAAAACTGGAATTTTTTCCTCAAAATCGGTTTTCACAAAATATATTTTGGTTTTTGGGCAACTCTAAAACGAATAAATGTATGTACATGAAATTTTCACTCGTCGTTTATATTTGCATTTTCTATACACAATAAAATTTTCAAAATATTTTGATATGTATTGAGCTTTTTACGGATATACTCAGTTACCAACTTGTTTAGGTTTTTTTTCTATGAATATCAATAAAACTTCATTTGTTTGGCAAAAAAGATTGAAAATTTAATAGAAAGCTAATATTATGTTGTTACAATGACTTTTGAAAAATATTAAAAATCGTTAGTCATTGTTTTTTTTTATAAGCATTTAAAGTTCAAATATTGACAAAATACTGAAAAAACACAACATTTTGAAAATTATTTTTAGTAAGAAATTCATAAAAATTTTTCTTTTTAAATCTAATAAGATTTGAAAATGTAATACAATATTTTTCATTAAATTTATCAAAAAAAAAAAAATGTAAACCGAAAAGTGAAATTTAATTTTGATGAGCATTTTAAATTCATATTTTTACAACATTTATTATTCACTCGATTTTTCATTTAACGATTTTCTTATTTTAATAAATTTCAAAAACTAATGACTCTAGATACATGCAAATTTCACTGAATGTTTATTTTATAAATTCTTATACTTGATAAAATTTTCAAAATATTTAGACTTGTTTTCAGTTGTTTAAGGAAAATTTCAGTTTTCAATTTTTTTTAATTTTTATTGTTTTGCCAAATGGTGTAAAAATTTAATAGAATTCTCCTGATATATTGTTACAATAACAGTTAAAAAATATTAAAAATACATGTTCACAATTTTTTTTTATAAGCATTTAAAGATCGAATTTTGACAATATTTATCAAATTTAAAATTAAATAATTATTTAAAAATTAGTAGTTAAAAATGTATAAAAAGTTCAACTTATATATCTAAGGATTGAAAATTTTAAGCAATATTGCACGTAAGTAGTTAATTCTGTTACCAAAAAATCTAAAAAATACACAAGCACAGTTTATTTTTATAGTCATTTTAAGTTCAAATTTGGACAAAATTATATATTAAAAAACCTAGAATAACTATTTTAGTTATTACTTATTTTGTTGTGATTGAATAATATCATTCGTTTGTACTTGAAACTTCTAAAGTGTACTATTATATATCTATGATAGTATCATGGTTTGTTGTTGATGTATAACGCGTTATAAGTACCTAATGGATATTGTGATACTATTAATTTGGAATTTATTATAGATACCTATTATAGGTCAATATTTATTTTTTTTTAATACCATAGATAAGTATATAATATGTCTTATACCTAGACTTTCATACCGTCTCCGTTCAGAATCGTTTTTCTTATACAATGATATTATATCATTGAATTCAAATTTAATACCATCCATTATACAGTGACCCTTTGCAACCTACTGCACAGCAGAGCACTTTTTTTTATACTGATAACATACCCCCGAGGCCACTACACACCATAAATAATAATAGATTACTAAGTACCTACACGACGTCTCTTTGTATCTATTATCTGTAAATCTGTAATTATCTGTATTATCTGTTATCTATAAATAATCTTATTACGATAATATGATCGGAACTCCAACCAGCATATCATATACCTACTAACCGATTAAAAAAAAAAAAAAATAATACGATGTTGCGTAAAAATTTCCGTTTTTTCTTAATTTTATTTTTGTTTTTGCAGCACTTTTGAAAACTACTTTGAATTTTAAATTTTGATCTCCCCAAAGTATTAACTAGATTCTTTTCCCGACTGAAAAAATACTGATGTGGAAAATCGAAACATTATTTCGATTACTTATCGAAAAAAAAAAAAATTTAAAAAATTTAAATACACACATCATTGTAAAATCAATACATTCATCACTCCGCTCAGAATCTATAGTGAAAACATGTAAAATGAAAAATAGTAACAATTTAATTTGTCAACAGACAAATTATTTCACTAAACTATGTTGATGCGTAACAGTCGGG
>CARXXK010001015.1:1910296-2089840 GCA_949089665.1 Macrosiphum euphorbiae
AAAAATAAATGAGCACGGTTTATTTTTATAGTCATTTTAAGTTCAAATTTGGACGAAATTACATAAAAAAAAAATTGAATAACTATTTTAGTTATTTTTTTGTGATTGCATAATATTATTCGTGGGTACTTGAAACTTCTATAGGAGGTACACTATTATATATATATGATAGTATCAGGGTTTGTTGTTCATGTATAACGAGTTATAAGTACCTAACGTATATTGTGGTATGATTAATTTGAAATTTATTATAGGTACCTAATATTATAGGTCAACTTTTTTTTAATATCATAGATAAGTATATAATATGTCTTATACCTAGACTGACATACTGTCTCCGCTCAGAATCGTTTTTCTTATACAATGATATTATATCATTGAATTCATATTTAATACCATCTATTATACAGTGACCCACTTTTTATATTTAGGTATTATTATATTTTCAGGTTCCAACGATGTCTCAAGGCAGCAGTTTGGTAAACATTGCGGATCGAACTCAGCAGCCATACAGTGGCCAACCTGTGCATTTAAGGAATTTTAGGCCTGTGGTAACTGTTCCGCAATTAGAAGTCACTGCCGTATCGTCCCCACCATCCAGCCTTGTTCCTCCAGCTGTGCCATTGAATCCTCTTCGGCCTAATATACCGGAACGAACGTGGGCATGTAACACATCTAAAAATGCCGCATATAAGGTTAATGATATTTAATATTTTAAGATTAACTGAATTTATTGGGCCTAGAATAAAATAATATTATTTTTTATACCTTTATAAGATATAAAATATTTATATATCTATACCTTTTTTTATTTAGCAAATATATATTTATTTACAAAAATGGCATGTGCATCACATGCTATTTTGTATAACATAGATAAGTTGATAGTGTTCATTAATAAATATAAGATGGGTAGTATGGGTTAATCTTCAAATTAATAATATTTTAATTTTATTGACTATTTTAAATAAACGTTTTGTATTTAAATGTAGCTTTCCATATTAATAGATATTAGTTTCTCTAGGCTGATTATTTCAATTTGTGTAGGTTTTGTATTAACTAAATGTGTGTGCAGTATTTAAAATTGGTAATAAAGTTACTTTTTCTTTAACATTATATGGGTGTGATATTTTTTAACTAGGTACTTACAATTGTTTCAACATTTATTATTTGATAAATTGCGATATAGCAATAAGTAACACACCTGTATGTTATTAAATTAAATTGAGAGTAGTATTAACACAAAAAATTACTATTTCGATTTATTTGCTATATAGAAAACCGAAAATATGATTTTAAAATTATTATAATACTTGTAATACGTCTACCAGTTTGTAATTAAAAAATCAATAATAAATATATATATATTTTAAAAACAGATCCAAAAGGTAAAATTTCAAGGGAGAGTTTTACATTGCATAAACGCTAAACCATACATCTATTCGGATTTGATGGTGACATTACACGATTTCGTAAAGACGGTGTTGCCGATGTGTAGTGTCAAGAAATGCGCTTCAGTCTTAAACACATACTTGAAAACAGAACTATTCTATGGAAATTCGTAAGTGTCTATTCCTCCTTTTAATAATCATTATCCCTCCTACTACTTATCCAACAGTGTTCTGAAGAGGTTAATACATTTCACCCGTCGTTTGTTTGACAGTGAGCAGTTTACCGTGTTGCGGGAAAATGGACTACTCAGGGCGATGTATCCGGATGAAACACAAATGGCCAGCCTAAAAGATGTCAGGCAAGCTTGGCCGCAATTAAAAGAATTGGTACTCAAGAATGATGAAGAAATACAACGATACCAATCTGCTGCAGCTGCTGCGGGTGGTCCGGCTAAAAGACAACGCACTAGCTAGGAATTGTCCGGGTACATTGGAAGCTGACCCGACTGGAAAAAGCTGGTGGCAGAAAAGCAGACAATTGGGACGGTGTCTTGTTTCTATAAATAGTATGTGTACATAGTACATATATATGTACGAACAACAATTGTATGTATCTAGGTACACGATTCCGTGTAGTGTATATATTATAATTTACTATTACAATAATATTATAAATTTTTATGCTATGATCATTTTGGATCTTTGTCATTTTCTATTATTTCCTACATCTTTGCATTTATTCGTAGTATTAATATGAATATTAGTTTTAAAGGATATACTGAAAAGTGAACAATTGTAAAATAGTTTATTGACGTATTGATGTGCTGTTTATATTTAACTTTTGTATTGGAAATTATGTTATTTATAAAATAATTAATAAATATTTTAAAATCTATTTATTTAAAAGGTCTATTGGTTTCGTAGAAACATTTATTTTATGTAAGCAATCTGAGAATTGATTATATTATTTTCAGTATCCAGTCTATTAATTACACACATTAGTTCGGGTCTTAACAATCACCATTTAAATAGTAAAACTACATTAAATAGGTTTATATTTGTTTGATTCTAAAAGTTTCTAAAATTGTAAGACAAATCACTTAGGCCAGTCAAATTAGAACAAAAAATGACAAAATTTGGAATTAATTAGTTTAAAATTGGAAATTTTTTTAATTGCTTAAGTATTAGGCAAGTATTGGGGGAAATGTACCAGCCCCTCCGAGGTCGGCGTTAGCCGGAATCTTGAAAAAGCAGGTCCAAAATCGGAGTTTTTTTAGTTTTTCGATAATTATTCAAAAACTATGCGGTCTATTAGAAATAACGTAATCAGATCTAAATTATATAACGCTAAATTCTCTACGAAATTAAGTCCAAAAATAATGAGATCAGTCTAATATGAAAGTTCATAAGTTACGTTAAAAAAGTACGTTTTACGAAGTTTTAAAAAAAAATTGAATTTTTTTTAGGTTTTTTGTAATCCGTCAATTTCACCATGAAAATTCGTACCTTACAATTTGTAGAAATTGTAATTTTACATCTAATAGTGTTATATTCAATAATTTTGAGAAAGTATCAAGGTCGATAATAGATTTTGATATTTGACTCTCCAATCCCCTGTAACAATTAATGTACCTATAGGTGCAAATAATTCGTATGAAATTTATCGTGAAAAACAACAACAAATATTTACTCATTTATACCTTTAAGGCTTTAGTTAATATAGTTATAATACTATGAGTATAGTTACTATGATAATAATAGTATGCAATGAAATAATAATAATATGACATATTTTAAGTAACTCGTTTTACACAAAAAATCTAAAGATATTGTAATTTAATTTGAATATACATAATATATATTATATAAATAAAAGTGTACCTAATATTTTTAAATAATTTATTCGAAACTAATTGAATTTATTGTTGATGTTATGGAACATGTTATCCTTAGCATTTGCAATAGCCTTGCTATCTAAGCTCACATAAATCGGGGAATACTTAAAATCTTCACTATAATCTACGCTGATGATGATGTGGATGATGGCTGCAACAAATGACAGGCGACGGAGAATGGCCTCGAAGACCCCGGCGGCCTCTCACACACCACGGTGGGTGCTGGTGGTCTTACGCAGTGAATGATGGCACCAATCCCGATCTCGGGAGATTGAAGAGCACCGTCTAACGTTGTCTCAATGACGAGCTGGTGTAGACGTGTACACGACAGTAATACCCAACCAGAAATATAATAAAACTCACATAAATGCTGGTAATGGTAGTGCTTTATTGTAATAATAACAACAATACAACGGTTTCGTGTCGCACTGACTCGGCTGGTGCAGAATTTGATGTGTGGCAATGACAAAACAGGTAATATATGAAGATGCCCCCCCCCCCCCCCCCAATATCGGCCGAATCGACCCAGACCAATTGTAAGTTAAATATATTCATTTGTATGTATTGTCTTCGGGAAATTGGATATTGATAATAACATTAACGATCATATTCTAATAATAATAACTTGTTTTATATTAAGTTTAATGATTATAAAAACTATTTTAAAATTTAAAACAAAGAAATACTTGTGTATACTTGACAATACTTTTTACATACTTGAAAAAATTGTTATAAAAGTTGATAAAAAATTAAATTTATTCAGCTACTTAAATAAGTTGGTGCGGTTTTAATTTCTGTACTTGATGAAGCTGATAATGAAAAACCTCTTTGTTTAAATTGTTATGCAGTTCCCAAAATCCTCTTTCCCTTTTACAGTAGGTTACGTAATGACCAACTCCTTCAAAATTTGTCCCTCCAACAAAACATATAACAGCCGAAATTCCGTACCTGTAAATTAATTATAATTTTAATTTCTTAGGTTATAATTTGTTAATCTTGTTTATGAGTTCACTTTGATTGTTCGCAATACTATCTTCCCTACTACTATGTTATTCCTACCTAATGTTATTTATATTATCTGTGTTATTTTAATATATGAAAAATTACTTAACTGGTGTGTGGGTTGTGACGATTTCGTTCTGTGCTTGAATTATATTTTTGAGGGATGGTGTTCGATGATCGATACCACTTTGACTTATATATTCTAAGTATGTACCACGTGACTCTAATTTATACTAATGAACTAAGATGATTTTGTTCTACCTTATGTATCGATTGGTGATGTTTATATGATTCGAATATTACACATAAAGTCTTATCGATTCAAAGATAAATTTTTTACTTTACTTGCAAATTGTAGTGTAATGTGATTCTTATTTAATTGCGGAAATTGTTTTTACACCTTAGAGATTTGTTGTATTCGCCGTCACCATATAGGACCTCTAACGGATATGATAACGAACAGCTAGACAGATATTATAATATATTATACTGACCATAAAACCGATCGACGATGTGATTATAATAATTGTATACTTCGGCCCATGAGTGTCCATACGTAAACTGCGCATTGATATAGTAATACGCGACGTATGTTTTCTCCCACCATGATGTCATTCCCTCTATTCAGCAACACGCAGATGTGCAGAGACTGACGCGTTTGGACATATTATGTACTATCGTGGGCCGGAGTAGTATAGGTACAATTGAGTCAAAAACCGCGTGTTTGAGTGTCTAGCTGTCAACAGCGAAAGTCGATACCCGACTTTCCAATCTACCTAAATCGGATAGGTAGTGTACTTGACTGTCAGAATATTGGTACCATAGAATTTATAACGAAAGAAATTAAAAACGATGAATCGAATTTTTATTATCCTAAAATATTTACAATGTCCATAGTCCATATTCCACGCTTGTGGAACGCTTCATTCAACAACTTACGTGAAAGCTTTATTCGACCACGCTTGTCGAATTGACCTTACCAGTTTTCCCTTCTTCCTGTAATCCTGTGTACCTACTTTGTTCTGTGCTCGTCCGGTAATTTTTCGTATTTAAAAGAAAATATGAAAGTTTGAATGTCTGGCTATCAGTCAGGTGAGTTTCAGTCGATTGAAAATCGATTTACGTGCTACTAAGCTACTCACCTAGGTAGACAATAATATGCCATCAGTACACCAGATTGGCAAACCACCTGTGGTGTGGACCTAATGATAAGCGACAGACGACAGAACTCTTTATTTTTAAAATATATTATATCCCATTTTAAGTTTAATGCTTTTATTTAAAAATATATCACTCAGTATTTTTGTTTTTACTTAAAAACATCCCTCGATTTGTTATGTAACAATACCTTAAGTAAGTCTTGGATTAGAAACCAAATTTTAAGAGCACATATTATATCATACCCGGCAAATAAAAAAGAAGAAAAGTTGGTTTTTAAACGGCATTTAAAGGACCGGAACAAACCACGAAAGTCAAAACGCATCATAATAAAAAAATCACAATAATAATAATTTTATTGTAAAATTGTTAAAATTGTTAACGGTGATACGGTTTGGATGCGATAATAAAACACTGAGCTTTTCTACATCTCGCAGAGCGACTAAAAATTTTAGAGACTTGAACCATTTTAGCATTAATTGGACGGTTTTTGTGAAAAGGGGATCAAGTCAAAAACAGTAAATGTTCAGTAGACAATAAAAACGTTTTATATTCTCAATTTCTTAAAAAAAAATTGTATGATATTTTATTTTATTTTTAACTTTGATTTGTTACATGTTTATATAAGACAAAATACCTAAATATAATTGTTAAGTCATTTTGGTTGACTTGACACTAACAGCACATAATTTGTTAAATTATATGACTTGATACTCTTATGTGCAAAAAGTATCAAGTCGTTAATATTGAAAAACGTTTGTGCTATTGGTATCAAGTCAACAAAAATCAATTTAAAAATTATGTATATTATTAAAATATTATGTATTATTATTATATTATTAATTTATAATACAGTAAGTAGTTTTAATTATTATATAAATTGACTAAAAAAAATGTATGATTACAACTTAAAACTTTTATTTTTTTGAAAAATAATTAAAACAAAATAAAATAATTATGTAGTAAAACATAACATATTTTAAACAATATTATAAAATGTGTTCAAAAATACCTCAAAGTTAATACTATTGCACAGACACTTCTTAATCATAATTTACTTAATTAATATAATATATAGGAACTTAATTCACCAATAACATAATATGTTTAAACAGTATAGATAAATATTTAAAAATAAATAGTAACTTTAAACATGAAAAATAAAAACAAATCTTAGTTTATTATTAATACTCTTCATCAGATATTATAGGGTCGACCGTATTTTTGTTTGATTTTAAGTTTTTATAGAAATTATGAAATGTTTCTGGTATAAACTTTAATAAAGACATAAGATCCTTTTTTTTTTCTTCAGTTATAAATAAATCATCATCATATGCTTTTGGAATGTTCATTGAAACTGGATTTCTTTTGTTTAGATTCAATTTATGGAATTTGGCATTTAAATCGACTGATGTCTTGTAGTGTACTATTCCTTTTTCATTTTTAGTATAGCGAATCCACTTTACATCACGAAACACAAACTTTTCCTTATTTATGTTAGTTTTTTTCATTTGATAGCTTGTTTTGAACAAACTGTTGAAGTCATAAAACATATCTTGTGCCATTTCTACAACCAAAAATTTGTTTTTTCCTGCATATTTAATTAATTGTATCCAATCATACGGGTGGTTTATTGAAGAAGGAAATGTTTTCCGAGCTTTTTCGATTTTTGCATGATCTGAGTCACACTCCATTCTGGAGTGGCCTGATACCATAAACTTGTGATCAATTATTTGAACAGTTTCCTGTTGATCCAAGAAAAACAGACACATTGCCATTAGAATACTGTTTTTATTTTGCCCAGGGCAGCAATCACTGTACATAGTTACATGTGTTATATTTTTTGGTAAATTAGTTAAATAATTGTACACACATGAACCAATGTCATTAGCCCCTCGTTTGGCTAAAGTTTCGTACCAAATATAACATGTTGCTGTATTAGATGCACAATTGTGCACAGTTAAATTGTAGGTCCACAATTGTCGTTTATAAAATGCAACAGAGCTTTCTAATGAGGGTGTTGGAAGACACTGTTGTAAATCAAACGATAAAACACATTGGTTTTTGGACATGGTGGCTATGTCGTTTCTTTTTAATTCATAGGTTTGCTCAGCTTCGTCTTGATGTTTTATCTTATCTTCAATTATTTTAGATTTTTCTTCTGGTGAAATAATGTTATCAGTAAGCTGTATTTTAAACTTGTCACACAGTGCGCAAGTGTCTTTTTTGGGATTCTTGACTTTCAACCCTGCATTTTTAAAATATTTTTCATACAGTGTTCGACTTACTGGCTTTTCTACACTTGTTTTATATTCATCATAAGCTCGTTGTAATGTAAAATGGCTTGGTAAATACTTTTTTGAAGTCTCCTTCCTACAATAATGACTTTCGTAACATGGAAGTTTGTTAATATGATTAATCAACAATTTAATATCATCTTGAGAGCGTTTGTTTCCAGGTGGTGCACGACCTCTTTTATCTGGAGAACATCGCTGTGCTGGTGAACTTAGCATATTAGTACAAATATTTCTCAAAAACTTGGTATTTTCACCAAATATTTTCATAAAACAACCTTTACATACACGTAATAACTCACCATTTTTTGGTACATAATATTGATATGTTTTTTCCCTTGGTTTTTGTTTTTCTGGTGTATCCCTTCTTTTTCTACTACTTATCTTAGGAGAACATGTTATAAGTTTAGAAATATAAGCTGTTCGTCTGTTAAAACTACCCATGGACCAATATAAGTTAAATAATTGATCACGTAAACTATCTTCTATTTTACTATTACACTTGGCTTTACAATCTAGAAGTGCTTTAGATGTTCGAGATTTTACTATTTTCCCTGTATTAGTTATATATTCCATTCCAGTATTTCTTCTTTGATTTCTATAAATTCTAAATTGTCTGGTATCACCTTTCACACTCACCCTGGACTTTCTTTTATTAATTGTATTATATTCTGTATTCAAATTATGTTCTTCATGACTTCCAACTAATGATGGTTCAGCTGTACCCAAAATTATACTTAATTCGCCCTCAATTTCGTCATGATCCTATTTAATATATTATATACAAATTGTTATACTAAATGTAATTATAATATATTATATACAGAGTATGTTTATATATTGTATACCTGTTCCATAGGTATAAGGTTTTCAAAAGATGAAACTGCTGTTTCCAAAATTACACTTAGTTCACCATCAATTTCATCATGATCCTATTTAATATATTAGAAAATATTTTTTATATAAAATTTAATTATAATATATTTTTATATACACAATATGTTTATAATATGTATACCTGTTCAATAGGAATGAGGTTTTCAAAAGATGAAACAGTTGTACCCAAAATAACACTTAGTTGGCTTCCAATTTCACCATTATCCTATTTATAATAGAAACAAATTGCTACATAAATTAAATAAAAATGTTATATACCTAAAATGCAATATGTTACATGCCTGTTTTATTGGTGTTTCTATAATGTCAAACATGTTATCTTTATTATTGAAGTTATTATTTTCAAAAAATTGTTTATCATCGTTGTTAAATTCAAGTGAATAGTTTATGCTATTTAATGTGATAAAGTTCTCTATATATTTTGTATTGTCTGTAGCACAACTAGTTACATTTTCCTACAAACAAATTATATTACATAACTACTAAGTATATGGGTATATAAGAAGTAGGTACTCAAAAATAAAACAATAAATAAATTAATAAACTAATCAAAACATTACTTCAATGTGTTTTTCAGCTATTAACATATCATCATTATCTGACAGACCATACGATGGTTCTGATTTATTTACCCATTGCTGAAAATAAAGTAATATATAATATAATATAATAATTTATTATAAAATATAATATAATATATTTATATTATAAATAGAATGTTATATAAATAGAATATTATTACAATAAATTGAATACAATTTAAATTAGATAAAACAATTTTTATTGTGATATTAATATTATAGGAAATATGTTATAACAAATTAAAACATTTATTATAATAACACATTTGTTTAACTGACTATAATGATCTATATAATACTACATGTTATGATATAATATCACACTAACAAACTAATAGGGTACTCACTAATATATAGTTTTTTAAAAATCCATCATCCTCATTGTTGTACGTATGTATATTACGAAATGTTTTATTTAAATTTCTGCATACAGCAGGTTTTAGACGATTATTGACATTGACATCTGAATAAAAAATATATAGATTCAACCGACATTCATTAAAAGTAGGTACCTACACTTGGTATTATTAAAACAATTTACTTACTGTTACATGCCAACCTCAATAGTTTCTTTGCTCTGTTCGACATAATAAGAAAATAAAAGTACTAATTCGATTTACGAAACGTCCAAGACAATGAAAAATAGTAAAATTATTAAATAGTAAATACGAAAAGTGACTTGATACCTTTCTCACAAACAGAAAAATGTATTTTTGACATGATCCTTAACGCACAAGCTAATATTATCATAAAATAATGATCCCTGGACACTGACAGTGTTACCGTTGGATGCGGCGTAAAATTTCGTACAATTTTCATGTATAATATCGAAATGTCCAAAAAGTGACTTGATCCCCTTTTCACAAAAACCGTCCAATTAATCAATGATTCTAGATAAGTACTATACTGTTATTACTTAATTTATCATTTTTTGTACACAGTTTTCAATACATTCAGACTTTTAATTTATAAATATCAAAACTTATACAATATAATAATTTATGTTCCATTATTGACAAATAATAAATTTAAACAATGTACGGAAACAATAAAAATAATTTTCTACCTACACAATAATATTATAATTATTTTTTTTTACATTGATATGAAAATATTATTCAACACATTTATCACTAACAATTATTACAACTATGAATAATAATATGTAATACAATTATTTTGTTTTAAGTTTACCTAAAACATGACTTATAATTAAATAAAATAGCCAGTATGCAGGTACATAATATTTTCTCCTTAAAAATAGTAAAAAAAAATACTTTTAACTAGGTATCTCAAGACTTAACTTTTCTGTAAGATAAACATTTATTTAAAAATATAATTTGAACAATACAACAGAGACGTCATTATAATTAATACAATATTGTAAGTAAAAATAAATATGAAATACTAAAATATATTTTTAGAAACTTAAATAATTTACGTCATATGACTTAGATCGATAACAACCAATCGTAACTTTTATGAAAAACACCGCAATCGAGATACTATTTTGTTATAAAAATTCGAAATCATTTTTATTTATACTTAAGAACGAATATTGAGTATTGAAATTAAAAACTTGATATTGACATTTTTTATAAGGTACATAATATTAGTATTATAAGTGTCAGTTTTATTTAAATATAATTTCTGCTGCAGTGTAAAAATTATGTTAACAATATTGAAAGTGGTTTCCCGAAATATTAAATAGTAATTCTTTTTCTGTACACTATGCCACTATTAAAAGGTGCAGAAACATATATTTTACAAATTAATAATTTATTTTATAATTATTTAATTTAACCAACAAAATTCTTCCCAGTTTAATGCTGAAACTCGATATCTTCTTTTACAAATATTGAGAACGTACACCATAAACCTCCAGTCTAAAACATACTGTATATTTTTACGGTCTTTGTAAGTCCACAAAATATTTTTCCAAAAATCAATAGTCAAGCCGTCAAGGTATAATATATTTTGGAGTGGCTAAATGTGGGAGCCATATTGTTAATCAGCCCGACGACTACTTTTATGAAGTAAAATAACATTTAACTATAAGTTATTTATAAAGAATATATATTCAAAATTAGTTCATGGTATAGATTATAGGTTAGGGATTTTTAACCATCTGACATGTTCGAATAATTTAAATAAAATATTCATTAGTTAGTCATTTAATTAGGCCTGGATTTCAATACAAAGTTCATTATTTTTTGGGAAGTCCCGAACAATGCTTCTCAAGTACAAATCAATTTTCATACATCAGAAAATTGAAAACTTGAACTCTTATTTTGCATTTTTCAAAAATAATTTTAAGGTCAGTTTGTCAGTTTTTTGTGTATATTTATAAATTATATTATACATATGTTACCGTAAATGCCCGATCACTAGGTAAACCTAGGTTTTACTAGTTAATGCTAGGTTTTACTGTTTGTACTCAGTAAATGCTGAAATTCTAAATTTTATTAGGGCTTTTACTAAACACGTTGTGTACATCCTAGGATATACAAATTGACTTAGTAAAAGCTGATCAATACACGACATATAACATTAAACCGCGTAAAAATTATAATTATATATTATTAAAACAAACTACTGACAGTTATTTAAATTCTTTATACAAAATAAAAATCATTTAAAAAAAAATAATTAAAAAATAATAAAAAATTTTTTTTTCTTCATAAAAATTAGTAAAATTGGTGGGTAGTTAGAAATAATTATTTAAAATGTTTATTTATTTGCACATGTTGTACTATTATGGCACCTGCTATTACATAATACATTTGACTGGCGGCATTTGCATTTTTTAGTTGTACATTTTTTCTGGCAATCACACCTCAAAAATCCTTGCCCGCCCTATAGTGAAAGTTGAGCAACAGCTTGGTGTATGCTTGTTGTTCAAATTAACAATGAAAATAAATATAATTAAAAATTACATTTATTAAACACAATTCAATATATTAAACACTATGCGCACAACACATATTACACTTTTCTACAAATGGATCCGTCTATCACGTAAAACCCAAACAGACTGAACATGTACCTAATAAAACCATATCTAAGCGATAAAGTATCCGTTAGTGCCACCAATCAATTGATATCAGTTAGCTATTACTAAGTTATATCATGATATAAGTTGTATATATAAGGGCCGTCCTTTGTGGGGGGGGCATGGGTGTGTCTACCCCCCCCCCCCCACTCATGGTTTTTAATATTTAGTCGGCAAATTTGACACTTAGTAAAAGTTGTCAGCAATTTGATATCGTCAGTATTTTAATAGTATTTTTATTATTTTCAAAATCAAAAAAATATGCTGTGTATAACGACAACGACGACTAAATTATACATAATATTTTTTTCTAATTGATGTCTACTCGATAAAAATATTGCCAATGAATAAAATGCAAATGTAATGTATAATTACAGGCTCCAAATTTATTATACCAACTCAATTAAAAAAAAAAAACTTTTTATGATTCAATGTTTTTGTAAATACTGACTTCAATTTTAAAAAATATTAGCATTTTAATTCTGAAGTTTTAAGACATTTTGCATTTAACAGAATGAATATACAGGCCTTCGTAGGACAAGAAGCGCGCTCTGGTGACTATAGAACTGTGGTAATATTTTCAATCAAGAGTGTATACGTATAGAGGGGTCCAGACTTGGGTCCTGGACTCCAGAGTGACGACAACTTAATATCAATACACCTTGTATGTTTGATTTAAATTGTATATGGTTATTATAATACAGTTCTTAACAGATAATGCTTGTAATCGTTGTATAATGCATGTTGATATAAAATTGAAAATAAATATATTTGTTTATTTTTTCCCTTCTTAAAAATTTTTTTTTAGAAAATTGCTCCTGTGAATTATATTATGTATAAACAAGAACGCACAAAAGTGCATCGGTTAGTAAGGTCATGGGAGGGGTTCAAAAACCATGACCCCCCCCCCTTGAGTACGCCCCTGGTCTATACAGTTTCAATATTAAAATTGTAAAATGTAAATTATAATATTAAATGTGGCCCGCAGCTTGTGAACATTTTCATTAAGGTGTAACGGTGATTCACAATAATTGTACGAATTTGTTCGAACATTTCAATATATTTCAATATAATATTATACCAACCCGCCGACACAGGTCTCTAAGAAGTATATTAATAAAATTTAAAATGCATCTCGTATCACCTTGATGTGAAAACATACATCTTACTCACGAAAAACTTATATTAGTATCGACAGTTTTTACAGAAACATAGTTTATACATTTTAACATTTAAGTTTTCACAATTTTATATCGACTTTGCTTTCAAAGTAGTTTGGGTTATTTCCGCTTTTGAATTACAACATACTATAGTAAATATAGTATTTAATATTTTTCAAAATATTTCGTTGCTCGAAAATCGAATTTTCAACTCATATATTATTCATATACAATTATCATAAGTATTCAAACTTCGACGAGCTGTACCCGTATATGCAGTGGCGGCGCCTGGGTGGGCCAGGATGGGCCCGAGACCACCTTAAAAAGTCTCGGGGCCCACCCCAAAAATTAAATTTAATCATAGTAGAATAATGTTATTAATAATAATTTTTTCTGCATAATAACATTCCATTTTTTTTTACAATTTTATACAAAATAACAAATTGAAAAATCATTAAATAAGATTTCGCTATCACCAGTAGATCGCCATCGATCATCGATATGATCCACAATCATCATTGTTTCTGGTTATTTTCTGTCGTAGACACTGCGACAAAATTGCAATTTGTCAAATCTTTAGTCAATCCAAAACGATTGGTTACTATGCTTAGAAAGCACATGAAGACAGCCATGTAGGAGAAAAATCGGAACGACCACACTCCACCATATGTATCGAATAAATATCCGCCCAGTAGACTGGCTATAGAATCACCTGTCAAACAAAAATAATTAAATACATTTCAATTTCAGAACGAATGTATATTATAATAGTATTATGTTCTGGCAATCATCAAGCCGCAAGTACAAACATTTCACATAAAATGTATTACCCACGAAATGGTAACCAAAAATTAATACAGTGAAAACTCTTCTAACGGACGCCTCTAAATTACGAACACCTTCAAATACCGGACGTTTTCTTAGAAACCAATTACAAACGTTTTACTGCAAACTTAACCTCATGAATGGCGGTCAAAATGTCAACAAACCATCGTGTCCGATATTTAGAGGTTTCGCTATTTCGATTTTAATTGTGATAATATTCATAACCTATGGTAAAAAATAATCGATGGCTAAAAAACATCTCATTCGATTACAGATATTAGGTACTTATATTATATCAACGTATCGACGATATGATTAATCTTAAAGTCCATTTGAAATATATTATAGTATTTATAGAATATCAAATGAAAAAACAATCTCTAATTTCTACTGCCAGACAACCAAAAAAAAAATATATTAATTAGGCACCAGTGTTTATCTCAGTTTTTTCAAAGTCAGACATTGTGGAATGTGGACAATGGTTCCAAAACTGCAGGTTCTTTGTGTGCGCTTGACCTGAGTTGTGGCCAATTATTATATCGCAATGCAGACAACATATATTTTTATATACAAATCTTCTTTTTAATTGTGATGACGAATGTAAACATCAGGTTTAACCATAGACCTATATAGATATGGACTGATCGTAGAAATAGAGGCTCGATGACCTAGATTGTTAGAAAGAGATAAAGGCACATTCGGGATTAATATTCCATCCGTGTGCATGTAAGATGCAATGTTTCAAATACATAACAGATGAACAAAAAGTCACAATTTTAAATTTATTTAATGATATAGGAAATAAAGAAAAGCAGGATAAGTTTTTAGGTGGATCGATTAATGTTAAAAGTAATAATAGACGTAGACCTGTAACAAATGAGAAACCTAATCGGTCCTTTGCATGCGACTATAAAGTGCGTATTAAAGGTACATATGAAATACTAGTTTGTAAAAATGCGTTTTGTTCTTTATTTGGTATGGGTAAAACAGTCGTAGAAAGAATTTCTTCAAATATAAAACAAAATAATCCTAGTCCTAAAGATCTACTCGGAAAACACGCAAACCGTTCTCACGAAATTTTAGTTCAAATTAAAACACATATTCAGAGCTTTCCAAGACTTATTTTGCACGACAATAATGAAAAGCGATTTTTGTCTCCTGAACTAAGTATCAGTAAAATGTATAACTTATATTTGGGAAAACACGAACATGACATTTTAGAAAAATAATTATTATAATATTAATTTATATATTATTATTGGATATAATATCATTCAATATATTTATTTTTTATAAGCATGTATACCAGGGTTGTAAATTGTTCATCCATGGATATCCCAAACTATTACCTATCTCTTTCTAACAGCAAAGGTCCCGCGGTGGCATTGAAGCAGAATGTTGGACGAGCATATCTTTATTAGTCTTGATAGGTCTATTATGGGCTCAACGTATATTTTTGATATATCATATTTTAGATTCGTAGCGATGAATGTATTGCTTAAACAATGATGTGTGTTTTTTTTCTATCAGTCTTCAACATTAGTACAAGTAAAAACAGTATCTTTTCTGATAGGAAAATTTAGAGCTAACGATGAGGCCAAGGGGTCAAAAATCAAAATCCCGAATAGTTTTTAAAGCTTCAAGAAAAAAAAAATGGCATAAGTTCACTTTCGCTATCTACAGTACCTACCCAGCATTTATTTTGAATTTTTTTTCCCGAAACATAGAACGACGGGGCAAAAATATTATACGCGCAACACTGTATTTTATTGCTGCGCGCAGCTCCTAAAACGAATATTTAATTTTTTTAAACGTATTTTACAGAGTTAAGAATGACGAGGTAAAATTGGCGGTATATTTCTATTTTATCGGACACCCTTTTTTTTTCAATTTCTTTGGCAATAACACTTAGTTCTGAAGTTTTAGCTATTGAAAGTCCGAGACCCGTCCATGGTTGTTATTCACATAACAAGGCAAGGGATGCTATCGATTTTAATTGTCCCAACGCTGCGTTCGACCGTTATAAAAATTATACGATAATATATCTCGTACCGTTAATAAAAAGTAACGTACCAATGCAGTCAAAAAATCCGATAAACCCAATTATGGTGTTTAGCGTGTCGGGAGGAGCCACCTTTTTAGCGTATGACATTTTCACCGAATATCCCAAAGCGTACGACACGCCGTTCAGCAATTCTATCGCAATGACCCACGTTGGATTCCAGATAACTGTGTAGAGATACATCCTGATGGCCATGGATCCCATCACTATGGCCATGCAATTGCCGTAACCGATCTTTCTGATTATCCAACCGGACCAGAAGAAAAATGGTATCTCACCGCCGAAACACTGGATGCCCTGGGCTAGACCTTGGAGCGTTTTCAGCCACGCCCGTTGGCTATGGTCGTTGTTAGCAGAGACCATATCTTCCATGTACCTTTGTATTGAAATCGATGTATGATTAATTAATTCTTCGACACATATATTTCAAGTACCGTAGTTGAGACGATATTTTGAGAGACTTCCAAACAATATCGCGCACGACTATAGTGATGTAAATTTTCATGAAAATTTTTATAATTTATCATATTGATTTCTTAACAAATTAATCTTTTGATATTATATTATAGCTTTAGTATATTAAACCTTTGTAATTACCTATATTTAAAACTATGTACTTTTATTACCATTTACCTATTTTAATATTATTTTGGTATTATTCTATTGAACACAATATAGTAAATACAAAATACGAATCATTAAATATATATTATACCTATATCAATATATATTTTTTATCTTTTATTAAAATTGTTGTATTTTTACTTCAGAATACCTCAAAAACTAATTATGTTAAGAAAAATACTTTTAAACTAAAATTTTCAAAGTTGAAAATGTTCAAACTTACATCTCTACGCACGACCGCGAATAAACGAATTATTATACAGTATAGCAGGGTTCACTAATTAATATTTTTGGAGGGAATTTTGAAAATGTTCAGGGGGCATCCAAATTCAAAGGAAAATTCTTAACATATTATATTATAATGCAAAGTAACACAGTGGCCTGGTGGAAATAAAATAATAATTATCTAATTAAATAAATTAAAATACAAATTTATAATAACTATAAAAGAAATAGAAAATTGGGTTAAAATTATTGAGAAAAATGGCAAGTATTGCTCTCAACTAACTGCATATAATTTGGTGTATGATTCTTGCACTTAATATTTTATATGCAGATTCTCAATTTTTGATTTACGAAGTTCACAAATTAATAGACTGCATTCTCGGCAAATGATTTATAAGAAGTATCAGAATACCGTTTAATAGTGAAAACTTTAAGAACAGCTACTCTCTGATGGCAAATCAAACAAACACTTATGTACTTAATTATCGGTTTTTACTTTTTTTTAATTAGCTGCGAGCCGGATAAAATTTGTCCAAGTGCCATATCCGTATAGGTACCAACATGTCAATTAATCGGAAAGTCAGTATCACTAATTCGAAATTGAATGCACATATTTTAGTGCAGTTTTTATCAACATGATAGGTATATTATGACTAAGGGAAGCTCCGTTTTATCATAGTCTAAGAAAATTAATTTCAAAAAACATTTTAAATCATTGTTTTATCTAAAAAAGTCATTTTGTAGAGCTGTTTATTTATAAATGTCAAACAATTATGAAGTCGGTTGTATTTTGATTGAATGAAAGCAACTTAAAATTGTATGGTTTTCCCATTTTTATAACTACCTAATGTTAGTAGAAAAACAGACTACTCGTGGAAACTGTATGTAATTTTTAATTTTTTTTAGTTTTTTTATTCGCCTCAACTACTAAGGTCTTTTTTTCTTAATGTGAACAATAAAAATAAAAGCATTTTACAAAATATAAATAAAAATGTTATTAAAAAGGCTGTATGGGTAAAAATAAAACAATAGTTGTAATACAATAACAGGTATTTAACGGTTAAATTAGCATACAGTAATAATTTATATGTCACATGAATTGCCTAAATAGTACTCCTTAAAATATGCTACGTTTCAGCCCCTTAATATGTATATTTTAAATTATAAATTTTTTTGGGATCTATATTTTGTCAGCACACTGTTCTCGAAATGATTTTCAATGTTTTGAAAATTTGAAATTTTTGTTGAAAATTTGAAAGCGTGAAATCAGAAGTAGGTATTCTATGAAATATACTTTATGTAACAATATTATCTACTATTTTATGATTTTTTAACCCTTTCAGACTCAAATAATGATCTGCTCCCGCATCCTATTTCGTTCACTGCACCAGTGAACTGTGTAAAGTTAAGTTAATTTTAACTATTTAACTTTACTTGTAAAATTTAATTTTCATTAACCTAATTTTTAACTCAACTGACTTTTATTGATATAAATTTAATAGACAACGAGTTACTTTTAATCAAATCAAAGTTACGATGATTTGTAACTAATTTAAGAATAAATATAATACAATTATTATTGATGATACATGTTGCATAAACATTTACTTTTTATTATTTTAAACCATACATCTACCTATATAGGTATTTATAAATTAAAAAAGGTGGGCAAGTGGGTGACGCTCTGCTGTACAGTAGGTTACAAGTGGGTCACTGTATAATGGATGATATTAAACTTGAATTCAACGATATATTATCATTGTATAAGAAAAACGATTCTGAGCGGAGACGGTATGTCACTCTAGGTATAAGACATATTATATATTATATATCTAAGGTACTAAACCAAAATTTGACCTATAATAGGTACCTATAATAAATTCCAAATTAATCATATCACAATATCCATTAGGTACTTATAACGTTAAACATCAACAAAAACCGTGATACTATCATAGATATATAATAGTACACTTTAAAAATTCAAGTACCCATGAATAATATAATTCAATCACAACAAAATAACTAAAATAGTTATTCAAGGTTTTTTAATATGTAATTTCGTCCAAATTTGAATTTAAAATGTCTGTAAAAAATAACTGTGTTCATATATTTTTTAGATTTTTTGGTTACAGTATGAACTATTTATGAGAACCTTTGTTTTAAATTTGCAATCCTTAGCTATAAAAACTGAACATTTTATAATTTATTAATTACAATGATTGATAATTTTCGAGATTTTGATAAATTTTGTCAAAATTTGATCTTTAAATGCTTATAAAAAAAAACTGTGCCTATGTATTTTTAATATTTTTCAACTGCTATTGTAACAATATATCAGGAGCCTTGTATTAAATTTTTACACTTTTTGGCCCAACAGATAAAACTTTATTGATATTTATAGAAAAAAAAACTAAAAAAAATTGAAAGCTGTAAATGTCCATAAACAGCTCAAAAAGAGTCAAAATATTTTCAAAATTGTATGGTGTATAGAAAATGCTAATTTAAACATTGAGTGAAATTTTCATGTATCTACAGTTGTTCGTTTTTGAATTGCAACAAAATAAGGAAATCGCTACATGAGTAATCGAATGAATATCCAATGTTGTAAAAATTTGAATTTCAAACGCTCATAAAAATTTAACTTGACTGTCCGGTAGAGATTTTTTTATTGATAAAGGTAGATAATCTTATAAGGAATCTTGTGTTTCATTTTCAAATCTTAGATTTAAAAAGAAAAATTTTTACGAATTCTTAACTCAAAATAATTTGCTAATTTTCGTGATTTTTCCATATTTTGTAAATTTTTGAACTTTAAATGCTTATAAAAAAAAATTGTGACTAAGGATTTTTAATATTTTTCATCTGCATTTGAAACAACATATTAGGAGCCTTCTATTAAATTTTCAAGCTTTCGCAACCAACAAATAAAATTTTATTGATATTTCTAGAAAAAAAACTAAAAAAAAATGAAAAATGAAAATGTCCCTAAACAGTTCAAAATAAATCAAAATATTTTGAAAATGTTATCGTGTATAGAAAATGCAAATATAAACAACCAGTGAAAATTTCATGTATCTACGGTCATTTGTTTTAAAGTTACACCAAAAACCAAATTCGATTTTTTGGAAAATCGATTTTGCGTAAAAATTCCCGTTTTTCCTTAATTTTTATGTTGTTTTTCCCGGCGCTTGTGAAAACTACTGGAAAATGTTTACTTTTGACCCCCCAAAGTACCAACTAGATTCACTTTCCTATCAGAAAAGGTACTATTGAAGAAAATCGAAGCACTTTTACTGTCCCAAAACGTGATGACAGACACAAAAAAAAATATAAAAATATAAAAACACACATCATTGTAAAACCAATACATTCATCGCTCCGCTCAGAATCTAAAATAATTAAATAAAGAACCAAACTTAAGTTAATAAGTTCATAACTTTTAACTTAACTGAGTTCAAAAATAATTAGGATAACTATTTATTATAAGCTTTTGGAAATATTTTCTATCAGCATAACTTGACTCAATTAAAAATTATCATTAACGTGCCTTGCCTATGTATTTATGTTGCGCTTTTTTGTGACGATTTTTCGCGGTATAGTGTCCTCCCTCAGCAATAAAGCTTCACTTTAAATAACCTACAAAATACAATATCTGTATTATATTTTGAATTAGATGAGCTACTGACTTTCCGATTAATTAACATACCAGGTATACTGTACATAATAAATAATGGCAAGCTCAACAACGGTTATTTACAAGCTCGAGTTAAATATTGCAGTAGTGATGGTAATATTTATTAAAAATGAAATACCAGAACAGAAAGTTAGTGACGATTGTATGGAAAAGTGTGTTGAATATTGACCATATGCAAAATGTGATCATGTAATATTTAGTGAACAGCCCACCCATGTTTTTCCACCGTCCTTCGGATTTGCTCGTTTCAACAACCTATGAATGACAGGAATATTTAGCTTTAGGTACACACCTCAATATTATTGTTATTAGATTTTTTTTTTAGTGAAAATAGGAACAACGACGTACTTTGATTGTTTTTACTACTCCTAAATTCAAAGCCATCATTAAAGCACCACAGTAAAATACGGGAGAATAATCTTTATCCTTTTTATTGAAACTAAATACATCCACGAGCCACCCGATGAATATAGAAGAAACACCCCATCCGATCGAGCTCCAACATTGTTGTCTTCCGAAATCCTCTGCAGATTTGTCTCCTGAAAACATGATAATATTCATAATTCATTTTCAATTTAAATAAATCATATTACCGTTATTGACTATAGTATTATAATGTTACCCAAAGTGTCGAGACAAATAGGATTTATTAATACAATCGAAATCAAATAAGAAGACCAATACGTCGCCAAGAGCCCGATAAAAATCCAAAACTGATACAAGTTAAGAACGTTTCCTCTGTACGTTGTGACGGTAGCCACTTCCATTATTTTATCGTTTGAACAGCTTGCGATATGACAAAATGTTTTCAAATGGCATTGACAGATCGGTGTACGTATTTGAGTGCCATTTATTTGAACAGAAAACACTTGAAAGACGTACGAATTTGCATTCTATGGAAAAATGCATAATATTCGAGTTACTGTAATGTGAGCTTAAAATATGATTAATTGTTATTAGTCCAGTGCAATTAGGTTTTCAGCTCGGAAAAATTCCCACCTAGCTGAATTTTGGTACACATCTTTATTACATCGTTGTAAACAATGTCTAAAAAGTCGACCTCGATATCATGTACGCGTTAAAGGTTATTCGAGGTCAAAGGTCACGAAATTGGCCTTTTTTTTAATATCTCGTTTTTTATTGGTCGTACAAAAAAAAGTCTTAGATACAAATTGTAGAGGAGGTAATTATCTATAAAAATGGTCTCTTGACATTTTCACGTCATGTTGATAGTTTTTCCGTTATAAGGCCAACAATGTGTACACTTTTAATGAAATATGATTTTTTCGCTAAAAACAAGTAGCCTTTGCGTTAATATCTCGCTTTATACTGTTTGTACGATAAAAAGTCTCGAACAAAAATTGTAGAGGATAAAATTCTCTACAAAATGGTTGTATATATATATATCCAATCGCATTTGCGGTATACAAATTTTAATGTTTACCATACAAAATTACAATAATATAATATTATATTATATCATATTATAATAACGATATTAAGAATGCATTCGTTTTATGCAAGATGTATAATGTAGGTACATTGTACATATTACTGTTGTCTGGAATGTCCGTTGGGGGAAACATGTTGTGCATATACATATATAATATATAATATATATATATATATATATATATATATATATATATATATATATATATATATATATAGGTCGACCTTTTTTTAGTAACAATAGACGCGGCTGTCTTCCACATTCATGTGCCGGACCGGCCCGCAGCAGTCGATGAGTATTTAGTTGTGTTCGGTCCGTACGAACGTTGTCACGTGTTTATCGTGTTTTTTGTGCGTTCTGAATTTTTTTACAAGTACTGCTTATATTACATAACCAACTTAATGGCGGGTAATTGTTTTATATGTGAAAACTCGCTATCGGTCGGTGAAACTGTAAATGTCGAGCGTGGATTACAAACATTAAAAAACGCTAGTAATGAAAGAGACGATGGACATCTTGAGTTCTTAAATAATGTAACATCGGTAACTGTGCATGTTGAGTGTCGTAAAGTGTATACACACAAAAAAAAAATTGCCTCATTTAAAAGAGAACGTGAAGAAAACGCTGCAGGTCCATCTAACCCTTCACCGCATAAAAAACGATCAAGTAAATTTGATTTTCGAACGCTATGCCTTGTTTGTGGTGAAGAAGCCAACGAAGATGTTGAGAAAAGAAAACGACAAGAATATCGAAGGAAAATTAAACAGGTCAGCACACTTTCATTTAAAGATAATATTATTAAAACAGCTGAGTCCCGTGGTGATAGACTCGGTAAAATTGTAAGGGATAGAGTTAATTTTGAATATGATTTAGTAGCTGCTGAGGCAAAATACCATGATAACTGTTTGATATCTTTTAATAAATACAAAAGTGGTGGATCAGTAGGTCGTCCACATGACGAAAATATCAGATTAGCGATGGAAGAAATATTTTATTACATAGAAAATAACAATGATTGTCAATTCACCTTAACAGAGTTAGTAAATGCAATAACTAGTGATTTCATTCCAGATGCAAAAACTATAATTTATAAATTAACTGCTCGTTATGGAAAAGATATTATAATAACTACAAAACACGCTAAATTAACAATTATTTGTTTTCTTGATACGCAAAAAAAAAATTTGTGTCAATCGTGGTATGAAAATAAAAAATCTAATGTTTCGGAAGAACGTCTACGTGTTGTAGAAGCAGCAGCAGCAATTATCAGAGAGGACATTCGTTCTGTCTTGATTAATACCGATACATATCCTCCGGTAAATCAAATGTTCGATAATATTAATAAAAATATACCACAAAGTCTATTATTTTTTTTAAAACAAATAATTATTAAAAATAAAAAAGGTAATATTAATGAATTGGAAAATAAATGTACCGCACTAAGTCATGCAATAATGAAGTGCACTCGCCCGCGAAGTTTTTTGTCCCGATTATTACTCGGTATATCTGTATTTCTTCATAGAAGATATGGATCTAAACGTCTATTAGATATGTTATCAAATCTAGGATTTTCAAACACATACAAAGAAGTTCTATTGTACGAAAGCGCTGTTGTTAATCACCCTCAACCCAAAATTCTATCGCCCGCGGCAGGCGCATTTATACAGTATTCTGCTGACAACGCAGATATTAATATTTATACGATTGATGGACATAATACAGTGCACATTATGGGAGTTATTCAAATAGTTACCCCAAAAAGTGCAGTTATAATCGACGAAGAGATACCAAGATTAAGAATAATCCCAGCTGCAAAAGACATTGCTGCTATCGCTCACGTGCCTTTACAAATGTATGACAATTTTGGTGTTTCTGGATTGAGCAAAATTGATGTAGAAAATATATTAAGTGACAACGTTTCAATAAAATCTTTTATAAATAAAATCGATTTCTTGTGGATGTACGGAAAATGGAAAACTGTCTCGGATGTACCAGGGTGGAACGGTTTTATAGAGTATCTCACAAAAGAAAATAATAAATTTTCAACATCTCGTATTCTATTTTTGCCATTTATTCATCATCCAGCAAGTAATTTAAATACAATTTACACAACCTTGAACTCTATTCACGACAACATGAAGTTTCATGGCCATGAAGCATGTGTCGTGACGTTTGATCAACCGCTGTTTATAAAAGCTCGTGAAATAGTTGCAGCTTCTGAACCTGGATCAGAACTTTCAAAAATTATAATACGGCTTGGTGGTTTTCATTTGATCATGTCTTTTCTTGGATCGATAGGATACTTAATGGCGGGTAGTGGACTTAAAGACGTTCTTAGTGTTGTTTATGCCCCAAATTCTGTGGATAAAATGTTAGATGGGCACGCTTATGCAAGAGCTGTTAGAGGTCACATATTATTACATTTAGCGTTATCGAAATTTGTAGCTCAAGACATGGAAATCGATGACCATACTGACGACTATATACAACGTTATATTGAACAAATAATCGTACAAAATGTTTCATATGAAGATGTAGAAGGTTCTACAGTTATACTTGAATCATATATAGAACAGTTCAATGGCATTTTAAAAAAAATACAAAATCGAGGACCTACTGCAAAGTTATGGGTACAATATTTTTATATGGTATCTATAGTTAAAGATTTTATTAGATCTGAAAGACTAGGAGATTGGGATGGACACTTAAAAGCTGTAAAAAAAATGCTTCCTTTTTTCCACGCTTCTGGTCATTTTTTGTATGCAAAATCTGCTCATTTATACCTGCAGGATATGCTCAAATTAAAAAATAATATGGATGAACAGGCGTTTAAAAAATTTACCGACGGATTTTTTACAGTTAGACGTAGTAATAAATTTAATTGTGGAACCTGGAGTGATATGGTAATCGAGCAATCCCTAATGAAATCCATGAAATCTGAAGGAGGGGTTTCGCGAGGAAGGAGTACTCAAGAGAGCGTGTTGAGTAAATGGGTTTATGGAATGTATGCTATGAACACAATATGTGAAGATGTAGAAAAGTTTTGCAACATTTCCTTAGATACTGTCGATCAGCATGTTGATACAAAGGATTCGCGTATCAAAAGAGATAATGACGACGTTAACAAAATTATTGAATGGTTAACAATCCATAATCCTTTCCCTCAAACTAATAAAATTATGTCAATATCAAATGGTATAATTGGTAATGATGAGATTAACTGTTGTGATGCTTACGAAATTGGTAAAAATTTAATGAATAACATGGTTGGATTAAAATTTGATAATTTCAAATTCAAGCGAGCAAACAGAGTTCTTCCGCTTTTGAGTGTTAAAAGCTCTATTAAAGTGCATGATCATTCAGTTCCTATTGATCCTCTACTACTATTTCAAAGAATTAGTTTAAATACAAGATTTCAAGATAATCTAGATGAATATTTAAAATATGAATTATCTCCATACCCTTTGGCTATATTTGACGATGTAGGTATGCGAAAAACGAATAAATCCACATTATTCAAATGTTTTAAATCAAGTATTTATGAAATGGATACTTCAAACGCTACCTATATCATCGACGGTGGATTTCTTTTGCATCGTGTTATATGGCATAAAGATGATACTTTTCAATGTATATTTAATAAATATATTGCATATTTAAAAAAACATTTTGGGTCCAATGTAATTGTTGTATTCGATGGATATAACGATAATAGTAAAAATATAAAGGCGATGGAACAGTTTCGGCGATCTGAGGCATTTAGTGGGTCTTTTGAAGTTTTTTTTAATGAAACAATGAAAGTGCCTATAAGTCAAGAAAAGTTTCTTTCAAATCGATCGAATAAAAACAGATTTATTTCTACATTGATGCAAAAATTAGAAAATATTAATATAGCTTCAAAACAAGCTCAAGACGATGCTGACGTACTTATTATAGAAACAGCAATCGAAGAAGCATACACCCGGAAAACTGTTATTGTTGGAGAGGACGTAGATCTCTTAGTTATACTAATAGCACGCACTCCGTCGCAAAAACAAATTTTTTTTTTAAAACCCGGTAAAGGAAACGTTGACACAAAAATATACTCATCTACTAATAGCATGGATCACTACAATTTTGGTAGAGAACATATTTTATTTTTGCACGCTGTCACAGGATGTGATACGACATCAACATTTTTTAATAAAGGAAAGGTCAAAGTTTTGAAACTAATAGAAAATCGTCCAGACCTTCAAAGTGCAGCAGCAGTGTTCAAAAATCAAAATTGCTCCGTTCAAGACATTTTTGAACATGGAATTAAATTTATTTTAGCCATGTATGGTGCCCAAAAACAAGTGGTCTCCATCGACAATTACAGATACATAACATTTGCTAAACTAACTAGAAATAATAAACCTGTGAAATTATCATCTCTACCACCAACAAATAGCGCCACCCAACAGCATCTGCTTCGAGTTTATTACCAGGTACAAATTTGGTTGGGCAACAAATTAAACCCGGAAAACTGGGGGTGGATAATGAATAACAATGTTTTGGAGCCTATAATGACATTGTTACCACCCGCACCCGATGAATTGGTGAATATGATTTTTTGTAACTGTAAAAAAGGCTGTGGTACTAACTGCAGTTGCAAAAAAATTGGTATCAAATGTTCAATTATTTGTGGACATTGTCGTGGGCAGTCGTGTTTTAATTCAAGTTCCGACGATGCTTTAGATGACAATATAGACACACTTGACGTTTTGTCAGCGGATTTAACGGAAGAAGACAATACATATAATTTTGAAAAAAATGAAGAACATCAAAATGACGAAGAAGAAGAAGAAGAAGAAGAAGAAATGCATGAAGACGAGAGCGATGATGATTAATAATAATTTAAATGTAATATTTATTACTTTGTTTTGACGATTACATAACTATGATACCTATAATAATTATTTAACAATTATTGTTGACTACATGGACTAGGCCTACCGGGGAAACCATGAAAAAAAAAACGCACCATGCTTCTACCTCAATGGTGGTGTGGAAATGAATGCATTCTTATTATCGTTATTATAATATGATAATATAATATAATATTATATTATTGTAATTTTGTATGGTAAACATTAAAATTTGTATACCGCAAATGCGATTGGATATATATATATACAACCATTTTGTAGAGAATTTTATCCTCTACAATTTTTGTTCGAGACTTTTTATCGTACAAACAGTATAAAGCGAGATATTAACGCAAAGGCTACTTGTTTTTAGCGAAAAAATCATATTTCATTAAAAGTGTACACATTGTTGGCCTTATAACGGAAAAACTATCAACATGACGTGAAAATGTCAAGAGACCATTTTTATAGATAATTACCTCCTCTACAATTTGTATCTAAAACTTTTTTTTGTACGACCAATAAAAAACGAGATATTAAAAAAAAGGCCAATTTCGTGACCTTTGACCTCGAATAACCTTTAACGCGTACATGATATCGAGGTCGACTTTTTAGACATTGTTTACAACGATGTAATAAAGATGTGTACCAAAATTCAGCTAGGTGGGAATTTTTCCGAGCTGAACCCCTTTTTTCGTCTAATTGCACTGGACTATATCACCTGTTCCGTATGTTCTAAGTCTTTTGGTATTAGTGCCAAGTCAATCTGGTTGAATTTATTTTGACTTTCGTTGGTTGTTCTCATCCACACATAGCTCAAGTCAGATTGGGTGTGTAGATTATTTATGTCAAAGCCTGCACTGCAAAACTCTGCATATTGACAATTTAACTGAAAAAACCAATGAGATGAAATAATAATTATAATATAATAATAAAAGTATATTGTCAATATAATATTTTACAAAAAGATAACAAAGACTAAAATAAAACAACTAATGACGCCGTCCCAAAAGCTTAGCTTGTGGCGAGTGTAAGAAGTTCAATACAACACATATATATTACATAAATTGTTTAAATATAAATATTATAATATTCTATTATTATTGAAGGGCGTCGTTCATAACCACACACTTTCAAAAAAAAAGGTCGTCGTTCAAAACCGCACGAAAATCATGAAAATGTGCAAAATATTTTGAGTTAGAAATTCCTAAATATTTGTATTGATTTTAAAATGTAATACAAGATTCTTTATAAGTAGAGCTGGGATTTGTATGCCTAAAAAATCTCAAAAAATGCAAAAAGTTAGTCGGTTGGTTTTGATCCTATTTAAATTTAATTATAATATATTGGATTATTTTTAATTAGTAATAAATTATTTTTTTAATAACTATAAAATATGTTTCATTTTTAACTGTCTGGTTTTGAACTATCGACCTTTCTAATTTTCCATTTTAACAATAGAATAAAATATGGGTGCAGTTCTGGACGGTGTAAAGTGTGCGGTTATAAACGGTAAGTGTGCGGTTATGACGACCGCCGTTATTTAGGTATTACACAGGTATAGAATAAACATATTTCATATTAAAATTTTCAATAAAAAACAATAAAATGTTTTATATTTAAGTATTTTATTATTGTTTACCTACAATACGCTTTGCTATAATTTATTTTAAATAAAATTGAATTTGTGTTATATAATAGGTGTGTATCTAATAGTTGATCATTGTTTACAATTTCATATTATTAAAAGAGCTGTCCAATGTGTATACATTGTTGATTTTTAATTTTTGGAGAGTTATTAACAGGTATATTATGTATAGCAGGGGTCGGAAATAAAAGGCCAATGGATTGAAAATAACTGGCCCACCAAAAATATTATTTTCAAATTTTAAATTCTGGATTTCCGCACATAATAGACGTTTAATCTATTTTTAATATGTATTTTGGCTAAACATACTTATAGGTACGTATTATGTGAAATTTTGTTCATAAAAATTATGTTTTTAAATTATAAATATTTCATTCAAGATTAAGAGATCTACAAGTTGAAAACACTCTGAGCAAATTTTAAAAACTGGCAAAAAAAATATTACATAAAATAATTTGCTTTAAACAGCTTAAACCGTAGTTTTAACACTAAAATAAATACATTAAAATATATTAACTAAGTTATTTCTGGCCCTTGACATTTTTATTTCAAATCATCCGATGAACTTAAAGTTGCCAACCCCTAATGTATAGGATTAAACCAAATTGCACGTATTTCAGAGTTTAGGAAGTATAGTCGAAATAGAACATTTTCAGAACCGGACAGCATTTTTTTTTTCAAGTACACACAATTTTAGTGATCCATTTTTAAAATGTTAACCCTTTTTTACACTCAAGTTGTATTATTCTTATGGAGAACCCCTCATACTTTTTAATAGTCGTAAAATTTTAAGCAAATTTTCTCCTTTGGTACTTAATTCTTATCTATACGTGTGCAGTGTGTATGTGTTTCCGTGATGTATAACTTTAAAGGTCTGTAGTGAATGAACTATTAAAGATAAAGGTCTGAAACTTATTCCTGCACTTCCCCTAGGCTCCAAAATGATTCTTAAAAGACCATAAACCACAAAATCGGTTTTCAAGTTTCAGAGATTTGCGTTGCTAAAGAAAAATTGTGTAATCAATTTTGATTACTTTTTAACGGTTAAAAAGTTGGTAAATTTTTTAATATGCTATTGAAAAGCCCCTTTTAAAGAGCTGCCGACCAACTTTCTAGCTCTCAAAGTTTGGACAATTTAAAAATAGAGGCTGAATAACAATTTATAATGATAATAATTTGTTATATTATCAAATAAATATATATTTAGTTTACCTGGTCAACTCAGTTTTGCTGAGTCGCTAAGAAAATTAATAAATCCAATTATTGTAAAAATATGTATCAATCCACTAATACTTAATATTATATAGTGGCGCAAGACAACTCTCAATATTTTCCAAATGAAAATATACATAAATTAAATCGCGACACCCGTAGATAATGTCACTCTTTGTATCTATACACGAGTTTTTACGGCCAAATTGGACTTGAATAATAGGAAATTTTTAATGTTTATAGTTACATATCTATTGAAATATTGTTCTCACCTTGCACGTTATTAACTCATCGCCTCTGGTGTGGTTCGCAGTGGCATAATATGTGACGTTGCTCGTAGTTTGCAAATTATTGTTCTCGTTTTCAACGGTCATTGTCGTTGTTTGTGCGTCGCATTTTAATTCGATTTTGGCCAAGTCCAAAGGTGCTTTCGGTACGAACAAGAACAATATCGAAACCACTCCTATGCCGAATATGGACACTAAGAACAACCTTTTTTTTATCCGAAATTTGTCGACTATGACACCTGACAGAGGCACGACTACCATCGAGATCACCGACATGAACATCATGGCGGCGCCGTAAGTCGTCATCGAGTATCCCAATTGTCTCGCTATTGTGGGCAAAAATCCAGCCATAGGTGCTAAACCTATGGGAAAAGAGAAAACGTTTAGGTACACGAATATCCGTCATAAGATATCATAACATAATATTCTGGACTATAATTTATACAAAACCGCGCCTAGACAATTTTTTTTACGACACGTGATCTATATCGTATCTCAAATTTAAATGTTGTGGAAAACATTAATTTCACCGAAACCCAGGCCCCCCCACATCAAATTTTTGGCCCCTGTACTAAATGTTTTTGAGGGCAATATAAAATATTATTTAATATAAATTAAGTATTCCCATCAAAATTTACAAATTCATTTCAACGGGCCCTTAAAATAGCCGAGCCCCTGTACTCCGGTCCAACTGCCATTCCCTTGGATGAGGGGGGGGGGGGCTGCCGAAGCCTATAATCTCCATAAGTATCCATGAAATTAATAGTTCGTATAAATTTCAAATATTATTTTATCGAACGGTATAATATTATCAAGAACATTAATAATAATTGTTGCTGTAACATTTTTTAACGAGCCTAATTAACGATTTAATTCGTTATATAATTTTTTAATATTTATAATCAGGGAGTAGTACATACTATGTTACAAATCAAATGATAGCCCACAAAGCAAAATCTTAAACACAAATTGTTTCGCTAATAGTTCACTGTACCTGCCTAAAGCGAATTCGATTAATTATACTATTTCAGCTTACCGTACAAATCGCGATTATATTTAATTTAATATATATAATATTATTATGATATGGCACTTACATGCAAATATGAGGAAGTAGCACATTTTCAGCAGTAGCAATTGTGTATTCACTTTTATTCCAAACATGTTTTTGGTTTTATTCGATTAAGGTGCAAAAAAAAAATTGTTTAGGGATTTTAGAGAATAAAAAAAATCTATAAAAAATGTCGGTACTTATATATTGTTTCGCTTTTAATTTAATTATAAACGTGAAATGCAACGGTCGTGATACATTAAATTAACAATAACTATATGGAATATCTTAATTCGGTCGATGCTGAAAGTCTTCTGATAGAATGTGCTCCAGTGGAATAATTTTTCTCAGACTATTAATATTGTAATAATCCCGGTGGCCTTGAGAAATCGTAGGTACAATATGTCATATTGCTGTAGTTGAAAATACAACGATGATAAATAAATATGACTCTAACATAGAATATTACAGTATATAGTCTATAGTTAACATATTATGCAATTATGAATTGTGATTTAAAATATGAACTCGACAAATTTATATAAAACGAATAGGTACTTGGTATAAACCGGACCTACCCCAATGATAAATTCCGTCTTTCGAAATTTATTCAACGCCCATGTTTAGCACGTCATTATTGGCATGTTAAGTTGCCCGTCGGCTTGTGAAAACCATTTTTCTTATCCGCACGGACAAGCAAAATATTTGGATTTCCAACAAATGTTTCTGCGTCATTATTTTTAACACGTATTGTCGTAATGTAGTAGGTATGCGTGCAAATTGTGATAAGTGTCGTTCGAATTCTTGCCGATTACCTACGGTTAAATAAATGCATGAAAAAATAACACATTTTTCGAAGTAGTGAGATCGGAGTCATCAGCCTGTATAGATATGATGATAATAGGTACTCACTTTCCAACGAGTTGTAAAGTTAAAACTACGCTATAAGTTAAGTTTAGTTTTAACTCTTAAAGATTATGAGTGGAACGATGAATGTATTGATCTTATAATGATGTGTGTTTTTTTATTTTTTATTTATTTTTTATATTTTAATTTTTTATATTTAATTTTTAATTTTTGTGTCTGTCAACATGGTTGAGGGCAGTAAAACTGCTTCGATTTCCTTCAACAATATCTTGTTCGATGGGAAAGTGAATCTAGTTGGTGCATTTAGGAGGTAAAATTTTAAAATACTCAATAGTTTTCAAAAGCGAAGGGATAAATCACATACAAATTATGGAAAAACGGGGATTTTTACGTAAAATCGGTTTTAAACAAAATCGATTTTGGTTTTTAGTTTAACTCTAAAACAAATGAACGTATATACATGAAATTTTTACTGGTAGTTTATATTTTCATTTTGAATACACGTTAAAATTTTCAAAATATTTTAATTTGTTTTGAAATATTTAGGAACATTTCCAGTTTCCAATTTTATTAGTCTTTTTTTTATGAATGTCAATAAAACTTTATTTGTTGGGTAAAAAAATCTTGAAAATTTAATACAATTATCATACTATATTGTTACAATAGCAGTTGAAAAATGTTAAAAATCCGTAATCACAGTTTTTTTTTATAAGCATTTAAAGTTCAAATCATAATAAAATACTGAAAAATCACGAAAATTAACAAATTATTTTGAGTTGAGAATTCATCTCAAGTTAAATCTAAGATTTGAAAATGTAATACAAGATTACCCATAAGTGTATCTAAATTTATCAAAAAAAAAAAATGTCTACAAGCAAATCAAATTAAATTTTTATGAGCGTTTGAAGTTCATATTTTAACAATATTGGATATTCACTCGATTTCTCATGTAGCGGTTTTGTCATTTCATTATTATTCAAAAATGTATTACTCTAGATACATGAAAATTTTGCTCAATATTTGTATTTTCATTTACTATACACCAAAAAAATTTGAAAATACTTTGACTCTATATGGGCTGTTTACGGACATTGTCAGTTTTCAATTTTCTTAGTTTTTTATTCTATAAATATCAATAAAATTTTATTTGTTGGGTAAAAAATAGTGAAAATTTAATGCAACGGTTCTAAGCATTTAAAGTTAAATCAAACTGATTGTTATTGACTTAAACGTTAACTCCAAACTCGCTCGACTCACGATTTATGACTGCCGAACGATGGACGTAGTATTATTATTTTGGACATAATAATATTATTATCAAATATAAATTAATTTTTAATAGCTATTATATCATTATAATGGTTGTTGAGTGTCAACAGTTCGTGGACGCTTGGTTTTCTTAAAAGCGTTTATATTAGTATAGTTATTGATGAATTGCATATTTATTAATTGTCTATTTGTCTATCAATTGTGTATTTTATTTTTATTTATATATTTTATTACGATTTTCAGTGATACATATTCCTTCAGTTTTGAAGTTCAATTAACAGATATATTATTAGTTAAGAAAACAATTTTTAGTTATAAGATGACTTTTAAAAAACTGATAACATTGTTTTTAATTTTGTTAAAAAACGTTCATCAAATGTTTTTGATAAACGTGTTTTATTTCAGAAAAAATTTACTAAGTAATATATTCAGGACATTCTTGAGGTAATAAGAAAATGTGTACAATTTACACATTTTTTTTTAAGGAAACTATCTAATATTTTATAATATTGTAACATTTATATACAATGTTTACCCACCGCACAAAATACATTGGTACACAACTAAAACTATCTATTATAACGATGACCACCGACCGTTTTATTCTTATTTTGGAAATATCTAATAAGAATTAATTTTTATCATACAATAATATTACGGTTGTCGAGTGTTAACGGTTCACGGCACAGTTTTTTTTTTTTAAAAAAGCACTTATTAATCAATTGCATTTATTAATAATTGTACATTTTATAGATAGATTATTGTACATGACACAAAATATTATGGTCGACACACACATACATATTATTATGGGTACATAGGAAGTAGGTACGCCGATGTATAAAAATTTCACATTCAGATTCCGATGTTCCGTGTGTAAATAAAAAAAAAATATATAGGTAGGATTTCTTGTTTTTAATTTTAAAATACATAATTGGGCGTGTTATGCAAGGGTTCAAAATCAGGATAGGCCTACCCGCTGTGCATGACTTGGACAGTGTTATGAATATATGTATAACGAAAATAATATCTAGATAGACATATTAGATTATTCATGGGAATTTATGTAGATAAAGATAATATATAAAAAAAAAGGGTACGCAAGTGGGTGTCGCTCTGCTGTACAGTAGGTTACAAGTCTGTCACTGTATAATGGATAGAATTAAATTTAAATTCAATGATATAATATCATTGTATAAGAAAAACGATTCTGAGCGGAGACGGTATGTCAGTCTAGGTATAAGATATATTATATACATATCTATGGTATTCAACAAAAAATTGACCTATAATAGGTACCTATAATAAATTCCAAATTAATCATATCACAATATCCATTAGGTATTTAAAACGCGTTATACATCAATAACAAACCTTGATACTATCATAGATATATAATAGTGTACCTACTTTAGAAGTTTCAAGTACCCACGAATAATATTATACAATCATAACAAAATAACTAAAATAGTTATTCTAGGTTTTTTAATTTGTAATTATTTTGAGTTAAGAATTCATAAAAATGTTTTTTTTAAAATCTAAGGTTTTAAAATGCAATACAAGATTCCTTATAAGATTATTAATTACCTTAATCAAAAAAAAAATATCTATAAGAAAGTCAAATTAAATTTTTATGAGCGTTTGAAATCAAATTTTTACAATATTGGATATTCACTCGATTTCTCATGTAGCGATTTCCTTATTTTGTTATAATTCAAAAACGAATAACTGTAGATTCATGAAAATTTCACTGAATGTTCATATTAGCATTCTCTATACCCTGTACAATTTTGAAAATATTTTGACTTTTTTTGAGCTGTTTATGGACATTTTCAGTTTTAAATTTTTTTAGTTTTTTTTTTCTATAAATATCAATAAAGTTTTATCTGTTGGGACAAAAAGTGTATAATTTTAACACAAGGCTTCTGATATATTGTTACAATATAAGTTAAAAAATATTTAAAATACATAGGCACAATTTTTTTTATAAGCATTCAAAGGTCGAATGTTGCCAAAATGTATCAAAATCTCGAAAATTATCAATCATTGTAATTAATAAATTATAAAATGTTCAGTTTTTATAGCTAAGGATTGCAAATTTAAAACAAAGGTTCTCATAAATAGTTCATACTGTAACCTAAAAATTTAAAAAAAATATGAACACAGTTTATTTTTATAGTCATTTTAAGTTCAAATTTGGACGAAATTACAAATTAAAAAACCTAGAATAACTATTTTAGTTATTTAGTTGTGATTGTATAATATTATTCGTGGGTACTTGAAACTTCTAAAGTAGGTACACTATTATATATCTATGATAGTATCAGGGTTTGTTGTTGATGTATAACGCGTTATAAGTACCTAATGGATATTGTGATGTGATTAATTTGGAATTCATTATAGGTCAATTTTTTTTAATACCATAGATAAGTATATAATATTATGTCCTATACCTAGAAGGACATACCGTCTCCGCTCAGAATCGTTTTTCTTATACAATGATATAATATCATTGAATTCAAATGTAATAAAATCCATTATACAGTGACCCACTTGTAACCTACTGTACAGCAGAGCGACAACCACTTGCCCACCTTTATTTTAACTTAATATCGTAGAAATATGACATTGACAATGATTTAAACAAATTCGGAAACATGAACAATAACAACAAGGACAAATAGAATAAAAATAAATATATTCTGACACATTTACTGATAGATGAACGATGAATTAATAGTGATATAATGCAAGAAATCGGCATAAATGCGCGAGGTGAAATATATATAGGCATACTAATCAACAAGTAGATGATAATCTAGAAATACAATACATTATAAATAATAAGTAGAATAGTTAACATCGTTTGCATGACAAAAGTAGAATAATATAGGACTCAAACACCATGGAGTGAGTAGTTTGACATTATTTGGACACTGCAGTATGTAGAAATACAAGTATAAATAAGAATTAATAATAATGTATTTATGTATACTTAGGGCCCACGAGAGTCCATACTTAATCCACGCATCGAGACTGACGGTCGCGACGACTGCAGGCCGAATTTTCTCCCACCATAATGCCGTACCCACCACTCGGCAACGTAAATACAGCGGGTTATAAACATATAATTGAATATTATCATATTACTTTTAATTCAATATAGGTAATGTTTAAATCTGTTTTCCCTAAACGCAAAAATAATCTCAAAATAATAATATACGATAATGTTTAAACGCGTCCTTGCAGGCGCTTAAATAATACAAATGGCTATCAAACAATAGTTAATTATTAATATACCTAGGTACCCATTATTTTAATAGAACCTTTATTGTTATAGTTTGAAAATTATTTACTATACATATTATTATTAACTATATTATTTTTTTCTTAATGATAAGTATTCCAAAACATTGTTTACCTATATTTATAATGAAATATTAACAACTTTCAGGGCAGTAAAACTGCTTCGATTTTGAACTTCAGTATCTTGTTCGATGGGAAAGTGAATCTAGTTGGTGCATTAGGAAGGTCAAAATCAAATATTCACAAAAGTGTTCAAAAGCGTTCTAAAAAATTAAGGAAAACCTGAAATTTTTACATAAAATAGGTTTTTGACAAATTTGATTTTGGTTATTTTTTGTAACTCCAAAACAAATGACCGTAGATACATTCAAATTTCACTGGATGTATATTCGCATATTCTTTACACGATAAAAATTTCAAAATATTTCTTCTTGTTTTGAACTGTTTAGTGTTTATCTACAGATATTTTAATTTTTTATTTATTTAGTTTTTTTTCTAAGAATGTCAATAACATTTTATTTGCGAAAATTTATACAATAAGGCTCTAAATAAATTGTTACCATGACATTTTAAAAGTATCAAAAATCCATTTTTAAATCCTATTTAAAGTTCACATGTTGACAAAACTCGTAAAAATTACGAAAATGTGCAAATTATCTTAAGTTTGAAATTCATAAAAATTTTAGATTCTGAGTGAAACGATGAATGCATTGATTTTACAATGATGTGTGTTTTTTTATTTATTTATTTATTTTTTATTTTTTTTGTGTCTGTATACACGATAAGTAGTCGAAATAATGCTTCGATTTTCGACTCCAGTATCTTGTTCGATTGGAAAGTGAATATCGTTGGTGCATTGGGGAGGTCAAAATTTAAAATTCCCAGTACTTTTCAAAAACATTTTCATTTTCCATTTTTTTTTAGTTTTTTTTTCTAAAAATATCAATAATATTTTAATTGTTGGTTAAAAAAACTTGAAAATTTAATAGAAGGCTCCTAGTATATTGTTTCAAAGGCAGATGAAAAATATTAAAAATCGTTAGTAACAGTTTTTTTTATAAGCATTTAAAGTTCAAAAATTGACAAAATATGGAAAAATCACGAAAATTAGCAAATTATTTTGAGTTAAAAATTCGTAAAAATTTTTCTTTTTAAATCTAAGATTTGAAAATGTAATACAAGATTACTCATAAGTTTGTCTACCTTTATCAATAAAAAAATCTCTACCAGACAGTAAAATTAAATTTTTATGAGAATTTTAAATTCAAATTTTTACAACATTGGATGTTCACTCGATTTCTCATGTAGCGATTTCCTTATTTTGTTGTTATTTATAAACGAATAACTATAGATACATGAGATTGAATTCACTGTATGTTCATATTAGCATTCTCTATACACTGTACAATTTTGAAAATATTTTACTCTTTTTGAGCTGTTTACGGATAATTTCATTTTTCAATTTTTTTAGTTTTTTTTTCTATGAATATCAATAAAGTTTTATCTGTTGTGCCAAAAAGTGTGAGAAATTTAATACAAGGCTCCTGATATATTGTTACAATATCAGTTGAAAAGTATTAAAAATACATATGCACAATTTTTTTTTTAAGCTTTTTAACATCGAATTTTGACAGAATTTTTAAAAATCTCGAAAATTATTAATCATCGTAATTAATAAATTATAAAATGTTCAGTTTTAGATTCTGAGTGAAACGATGAATGTATTGATTTTACAATGATGTGTGTTTTTTTATTTTAGATTCTGAGCGGAGCGATGAATGTATTGGTTTTACAATGATGTATGTTTTTATATTTTTATATTTTTATATTAGATTCTGAGCGGAGCGATGAATGTATTGGTTTTACAATGATGTATGTTTTTTTTTATTTATATTTTTATTTATATTTTTATATTTTTATATTTTTGTGTCTGTCATCACGTTTTGGGACAGTAAAAGTGCTTCGATTTTCTTTAATAGTACCTTTTCTGATAGGAAAGTGAATCTAGTTGGTACTTTGGGGGGTCAAAAGTAAACATTTTCCAGTAGTTTTCACAAGCGCCGGGAAAAACAACATAAAAATTAAGGAAAAACGGGAATTTTTACGCAAAATCGATTTTCCAAAAAATCGAATTTGGTTTTTGGTGTAACTTTAAAACAAATGACCGTAGATACATGAAATTTTCACTGGTTGTTTATATTTGCATTTTCTATACACGATAACATTTTCAAAATATTTTGATTTATTTTGAACTGTTTAGGGACATTTTCATTTTTCATTTTTTTTTAGTTTTTTTTCTAGAAATATCAATAAAATTTTATTTGTTGGTTGCGAAAGCTTGAAAATTTAATAGAAGGCTCCTAATATGTTGTTTCAAAGGCAGATGAAAAATATTAAAAATCCTTAGTCACAATTTTTTTTTATAAGCATTTAAAGTTCAAAAATTTACAAAATATGGAAAAATCACGAAAATTAGCAAATTATTTTGAGTTAAGAATTCGTAAAAATTTTTCTTTTTAAATCTAAGATTTGAAAATGAAACACAAGATTCCTTATAAGATTATCTACCTTTATCAATAAAAAAATCTCTACCGGACAGTCAAGTTAAATTTTTATGAGCGTTTGAAATTAAAATTTTTACAACATTGGATATTCACTCGATTTCTCATGTAGCGATTTCCTAATTTTGTTGTAATTCAAAAACGAACAACTGTAGATACATGAAAATTTCACTGAATGTTTATATTAGCATTTCATATACACCATACAATTTTGAAAATATTTTGACTCTTTTTGAGCTGTTTATGGACATTTACAGCTTTCAATTTTTTTTAGTTTTTTTTTCTATAAATATCAATAAAGTTTTATCTGTTGGGCCAAAAAGTGTAAAAATTTAATACAAGGCTCCTGATATATTGTTACAATATCAGTTGAAAAATATTAAAAATACATAGGCACGATTTTTTTTTATAAGCATTTAAAGTTGGAATTTTGACAAAATTTATCAAAATCTCGAAAATTATCAATCGTTGGAATTAAAAAATTATAAAATGTTCAGTTTTTATAACTAAGAGTTGAAAATTTAAAACAAAGATTCTCTTAAATAATTCATACTGTAACCAAAAAATCTAAAAAATATATAAACACACTTATTTTTTACAGACATTTTAATTTCAAATTTAGACAAAATTTCATATTTAAACCAAGAATTACGATTTTAGTTATTTTGTTGTGATTGAATAATACTATTCGTGGGTACTTGAAACTTCTAAAGTGTACTATTATATATCTATGATAGTATCACGGTTTTTGTTGATGTATAACGCGTTATAAGTATCTAATGGATATTGTGATATGATTAATTTGGAATTTATTATAGGTACCTATTATAGGTCAATTTTTTGTTTAATACCATAGATATGTATATAATATGCCTTATACATAGACTGACATACCATCACCGCTCAGAATCGTTTTTCTTATACAATGATATTATATCATTGAATTCAAATTTAATACCATCCATTATACAGTGACCCACTTGTAACCTACTGTACAGCAGAGCGACACCCACTTGCCCACCTTTTTTTTTTTTTTTTTTTTGTGTCTGTGTACACGATAAGTAGTCGAAATAATGCTTCGATTTTCGACTTCAGTATCTTGTTCGATTGGAAAGTGAATATCGTTGGTGCATTGGGGAGGTCAAAATTTAAAATTCACAATAGTTTTCACAAGCGCCGGGAAAAACAACATAAAATTTAAGGAAAAACGGGAATTTTTACGCAAAATCGGTTTTTGACAAAATCGAATTTGGTTTTTGGTGTAACTTTAAAACAAATGACTGTAGGAAAATGAAATTTTGACTGGTTGTTTATATTTGCCTTTTCTATACACGATAACATTTTCAAAATATTTTGATTTATTTTGAACTGTTTAGGGACATTTTCATTTTTCATTTTTTTTTAGTTTTTTTTCTAGAAATATCAATAAAATTTTATTTGTTGGTTAAAAAAACTCGAAAATTTAATAGGAGGCTCCTAGTATATCGTTTCAAAGGCAGATGAAAATATTAAAAATCGTTAGTCACAGTTTTTTTTTATAAGCATTTAAAGTTCAAAAATTGACAAAATATGGAAAAATCACGAAAATTAGCAAATTATTTTGAGTTAAGAATTCGTAAAAATTTTTCTTTTTAAATCTAAGATTTGAAAATGTAATACAAGATTACTCATAAGTTTGTCAACCTTTATCAATAAAAACATCTCTACCGGACAGTCAAATTAAATTTTTATGAGCGTTTGAAATTCAAATTTTTACAACATTGTATGTTCACTCGATTTCTCAAGTAGCGATTTCCTTATTTTGTTGTACTTCAAAAACGAATAATTGTAGATACATGAAAATTTCACTGAATGTTTATATTATCAATTCTTATACTTGATAAAATGTTCAAAATATTTTAAAGTTTTTTGAGCAGTTTACGAAAGTTTACGCAGTTTTTTTTTCTATGAATATTAATAAAATTTTATCTGTTCGGCCAAAAAGTGTAAAAATTTAATACAAGGCTCCTGATATATTGTTACAATATCAGTTAAAAAATATTAAAAATACATAGGAACAATTTTTTTTTATAAGCATTTAAACATCGAATTTTGACAGAATTTTTCAAAATCTCCAAAATTATTAATCATCGTAATTAATAAATTATAAAATGTTCAGCTTTTATAGCTAAGGATTGAAAATTTAAAACAAGATTCCACGTAAGTAGTTAATTCTCTTACCGAAAAATCTAAAAAATATACAATCATAGTTTATTTTTATAGTCATTTTATGTTCAAATTTGGACGAAATTACATATTAAAAAACCTAGTATTTTGTTGTGATTATATAATATTATTCGTGGGTACCTACTTGAAACTTCTAAAGTGTACTATATATCTATAATATTATCAGGGTTTGTTATTGATGTTGATGTATAACGTGTTATAAGTACATAATTGATATTGTGATAATGTGATATGATTAATTTGGAATTTATTATAGGTCAATTTTTTTTTTAATACCATAGATTTGTATATAATTTGTCTTAAACCTAGGCTGACATACCGTCTTCGCTCAGAATCGTTTTTCTTATACAATGATATTGTATCATTGAATTCAAATTTAATAGCATCCATTATACAGTGACCCACTTGTAATCTACTGTACAGCAGAGCGACATCCACTTACCCACCTTTTTTTTATAGCTAAGGATTGAAAATTTAAAACAAGATTCCACGTATGTAGTTAATTCTCTTACCGAAAAATCTAAAAAATATACAATCACAGTTTATTTTATAGTCAATTATTTACGTTCAAATTTGGACGAAATTACATATTAAAAAACCTAGTTATTTGGTTGTGATTATATAATATTATTCGTGGGTACCTACTTGAACTTCTAAAGTGTACTATTATATATCTATGATAGTATCAGGGTTTGTTATTGATGTTGATGTATAACGTGTTATAAGTACCTAATTTATATTGTGATAATGTGATATGATTAATTTGGAATCTATTATAGGTCAATTTTTTTTTTAATACCATAGGTAGATATGTTTATAATTTGTCTTAAACCTAGACTGACATACCGTCTTCGCTCAGAATCGTTTTTCTTATACAATGATATTGTATCATTGAATTCAAATTTAATAGCATCCATCATACAGTGATCCACTTTTAACCTACTGTACAGCAGAGCGACATCCACTTACCCACCTTTTTCTTTTAAAATCTAAGATATTTTGACTTTTTTTGAGCTGTTTACGGACATTTTCTGTTTTCAAATTTTTTAGTTTTTTTTTCTATAAATATCAATAAAGTTTTATCTGTTGGGTCAATTAGTGTAAAAATTTAATAAAAGGCTCCTGATATATTGTTAAAATAGCAATTGAAAAATTTTAAAATTACATAGGCACAATTTTTTTTTATAAGAATTTAAAGATCGAATTTTTACAAAATTTATCAAAATCTCGAAAATTATCAATCATTGTAATTAATAAATTATAAAATGTTCAGTTTTTATAGCTAAGGGTTGCAAATTTAAAACAAAGGTTCTCATAAGTAGTTCATACTGTAAAAAAAAACTCTAAAAAATATATGAACATAGTTATTTTTTACAGACATTTTAAATTCAAATTTGGACCAAATTACAAATTAAAAAACCTAGAATAACTATTTTATTTTTTTTTTTTGTGATTGTATAATATTATTTGTGGGTACTTGAAACTTCTAAAGTGTACTATTATATATCTATGATAGAATCACGGTTTTTGTTGATGTATAACGCGTTATAAGTACCTAATGGATATTGTGATATGATTAATTTGGAATTTATTATAGGTACCTATTATAGGTCAAATTTTGGTTTAGTACCTTAGATATATAATATATAATATGTCTTATACCTAGAGTGACATACCGTCTCCGCTCAGAATCGTTTTTCTTATACAATGATATTATATCGTCGAATTCAAATTTAATATCATCCATTATACAGTGACCTACTTGTAACCTACTGTACAGCAGAGCGGGACCAACTTGCCCACATTTTTAATATTAGATTTCTATCAATTTAATGAAATAATATTTATAAAAACAATGGTATGAGACTTTTAATTTAACTATTTGAATATTATACCTATAAGAATGAAATATCAAAACATTTAAACCAATACCAGTATTCCACTGTTCAAAATTGTGTAGTTAGCTGACTCTTTATTCTTTAATACTATAATATTTCTACCCCTACTTATACAAATGCATACAATAATTAATTAATAATAATTCATACATTTTAATAGAAAACTAGTCAAGTAAAAAATTATTAATTTGTATGATCTCAAGGAAAAGTCAGTTCTAAATAAATCTTGTCAAATGCTGAAATGCCTATGTATGCACTTATAGGCTATAGCCACTTGTAAATCATATTAAACCAACATTAAAAAAGGATGCACTTAAATATTTAAAAAAACATTTAATCAGTAAATAATGCATTATAATCAATGTTTGGTAAGACATAGTTGAATGCTAAAATATAAGCGAATTGTTTTATTATTGAATAGGTACAACATTTTTAATAGTTCATAAGACAAAAAAAAAATTATAAAATTACAACTGTATAATATTAATAAAAAAAAAATATTTTATAACAAAAACAAATAACAATGTTTATAAACCTTTTGTTAGAACTACATGACATTAGAACTTGTTTGAATTAAGATTCTGACATCTACAACACAAGAGCATCTCAAATGTTTTATCATTTAAACGATTTCTTCTCGGTGTCATGATCTGTGATCCACTAGGTACTAAATAAACGCTCTACTGGCGCAGAAGAGGGACTGTTGTATTCAGTGGTGGTTTTTCAGGGGAGGCAAGGGAGGCAATGCCTCCCTAGAAAATAAGAGAATATACATGGTTAATATTATTTAAATCAGAAAATGTTGTGTGTTTATATTTTAAAATATAGACACTATTATAAAAGGGAAATAAATAAAATATATATTTAAATTATGTATTGAAGGAACTATGGAGTGTACCATGCCCGTTCTCGGTCTTTAAACAAGACCATGATTTAGTACACCTTATGCTATAGTATATTGTATATTATATATTATGACAGAAAATAGTAATACCAAAGCGTAACTTACTAGTTAGGTGCTTTAAATAGTGAAAATGAAAATCTTCTGACAGATTTTTAAAAAAATATATTGTTTTTAAACAAAATTAATTAGTTTTGAGAATTGGGGGATTTGCGATTACATGTCAAGAAGGGTTTCAAGGGTTTCAAGGGTATTGTTTCCTCCTCAAAAATTTTATGCCAGAACCGCCACTGGTTCAGATTTGTATTGTATTTGAAAACAATTTTTTTTATGATTGGTGAACGATAGTAGAGAACGATGTATATAGTGCATGCCCGCATGCAGGTTCTCGTAATACCGTCGTTGGCAATAATAACATGAAATATATTTATCTAATTTTATAAATAATTTATATTATATTATAATTTTAGTAACATCGGTTTTATAATTTTGTAGTGGCACTATAATATTTATCTAGATAAGCCCATTTAATTATCTAAGCTAAACATTAGATAAATAATTATCTAGATACTTTAAAAGATAATTTATTTCAAAAAATCTTATCTAGATAATTCCCAACACTGCCTAAAAGTTGCTGACATAGCTATCTATTTTGTCATTTTAATAAGTCTAAAAACTAATAATAACATCCGAACGTTTCGGACAACAGGTTAGCTATAACAGCATATCAAAATACAAACATAATCAAAAACTTATTGAATTTCGACAATTATAATTATTGGTAGACGGAAATAGTAGGTAAGTACAGAGTGTTTAGTTGTCTAAGGTGCTACGATTAGGGACTAAGAAAACTTAAGCTTAAAACTAATTCTGGACAATACACTTGTAGTTTAAAAATAAAACAGAGATCTAACATTTACCTCCGGATTTTCAACGATCGGCCGTGGTACCGTGGTACTAGAAGAACCATGGTCTGTTTCTATAATATCCGCGACGGTTCCCTTAAACACAAAATAATTATAATATTATTTTCCCTAGTCGAAGGTAGGTATTTTTTAAAGTGCTGCCAAAGTAGTTCAAAAATTTTCATTGAACTCTTTCGAGCATGACTGAATTACAAGCCGTTTAAGGGTCCCAGATGACAGAGCCGTATTCTAAGATTGGCCTACCAAGCGAGTAATAAAGCGCTTTTAAAGGGGATACTAATTTGAATTCGGTAGCTACCCGCTTGACAAAAACGAGGGTTTTGAGAGCTTTGCAGAAGACCCGTTCTATATTATGCAGGATTATCTATACATATATAGGATTTAGCTTGGGATTGAAGACAAAACCTAAATCATTAACAGATTTGTTGAGTGGAACCAAAGAAGAACCACTTACAGTGTAATTAAATCTAATAGGAGAACTCTTACGTTATAATACAAAATCCCTCTTTCTATTTTTTTTGATGCTCAGTTCATCGATAACTTCATCTGGCATGATTATTGTATTGACCGGTGACATGCCTAACACAAATCTATGGCATAAGTTCAACATTCACGACAACTCAACATTTTTTCCATTGGCTCAGCAACTCAACTTTCACGACATCTCACAAAATCTATTTCATTGGATGAGCAACTCAACATTTGAAACACCTCAACACAAATAATTTAAATCTCTGTTTTTAAAAATTGTATAACTTTTAAAATCTAAAGCAAAATTGTACACAAAAAAATATTGTTTAGGGTAGTTGAAATGCAATAATAATTAATTTTAGTGAGTTTTCTATTTCGTTTTGCATTTCGATTTTAATTATTAATATCATAAGTTTTGCAATTAAATGTGCAATTATATTGCAACTAAATTTCTTTTTAATACATTTTGCAATTAAATATGCTATTTCGATTTTTATTTTTGATAAAACAATTCTATTAAAAAATATTTTAATTATTATTTAAAAACTCTATAAGATGCTTTTTTTGATATCTAAAATCGTGGTCGGAAAAACCAGCCACGATTTTATTATCATTATTATTTATAAACTCTAATAAATTCTCAGTTATTAATATTTCTTTTTTTAATTATTAATATCATAAGTATTATGAAAAATATTTTTAGGAAATATTGCATTTCGATTTTTATTTTTAATAATTAAGTTTTGCGAAAAATATTTTTATTATTTTTGCATTTAATAAGTTTTGTGAAAAATATTTTAATTATTATTGCATTTCATAAGTTTTGTGAAAAATATTTTAATTATTATTGTATTTCGATTTTCTGATCTTTCTGCACATTGTTTTATTTGTGATCTTTTATTGATATAAAATGGAGCTGTCCCAGGAATGGTACATATATACTACTCATGCATACAAATAATTTAGAGCATAGAAGTCATTATGCAATAAAAAATTTTGAATTTTATTCCTCAAATCATAATATATTTTCAATTTTCTATGGCTTTGGTGTACAAAAGTGTTCGTTTGTCATCCTCATATAGCACTCCCGGTGGTGACGACTATCTGTAGTAAAATTTTCAATAAAGTTTTCAAACAAGTGACGACACCTTATCAATACACCTTGATCCACATATATTTTATCGCTCACGTTATCAACATATATTTTTATCACACACGTTATTCTAATCATATATTATTGTAATCAGTTGTCATTTTGTTATCATATATTAGTAATTTCCTAAACAGAATAGACTTAAAAACCTATATTCACACGCATTAGAATTAATGCCCATTTTAACCATCTGCTTAATGTGCCAAACCGACTTACGTCTTTGTCACCAAGATGTCGCAGACATTTACTTAATGATATTAAAATGCCTATTAGCATTGAAACCGATATACTTAACGAAAATTGTATAGACGACATTAGCATTGTCTTAATAGCCGCTGACACTAGTTCGCACGCTCGCCGAACATTATAAAATAATCAATAAATGACCATTATACCTATAGTATACAAATATCGATTAGAAGATATTTCTTGCCATTAAGTATCAACTAATGAAAAATACTTTAATCCTAATAACCTAATTAATGTCTTGGTCGTCGCCAGGATGTCGTAGACACTTAGCGAGTATACAATTCCCTCTTAATATTGAAAAAAAATGTCCCTACTATTTAATTTCCAGGCACCGGACTGAAAGAGCCGGTAGCCGTTTAGTACGTCTACTGTCTCAAACCGTTGTACACGTTGTTGCGAACCAGATGTGGAGTACGGTTGACAAGGTCGAATCAAATGAAGTAACACGTAGTAAAATTAGTTATTATTATAAATTTATTGACCAAAGGTTAGTGGTTAATACTTTTTAAGCACTCAGAGTAATGTTACAATTTAAAACAAATATCTCTAGCATGAATACTGTCAACTAGTCGTCACGCAGAAATAGTGTGTCTAGTCTCCCTGCTGGGGAGCCTTTATATAGTAGACAACAGTCAGATTACATGGTCCTTTACAAGGTCCCACTTAAGTATTCGCTATGGCGCCTCTAGTACTTTAGAAACTAACTTTTCCTTGTGGCACTCGTTAATAGTAATATATTGTGCCACGTACACCATGTGTAATACTGTAGTAATGATATTATATTCTTGTGTGGTCCTAGCCTTGGCTATTGCAACACCTCCCCCACAAAACGAGGGCTGATGTTTAAGAAGACCTCTAACTGTAAGTTGTCCTACGACTAATATTAAATATTCATACTTTACAAAAAATAATTGCATTACTCTGGTGGTATAATTATTCCTTAAATTATGTTAGTACATACACAATACAATATAATACATTTTTTTTTATTATTATTATTATAATATGACAAATTCACAATAATACAACATATACGAAAAACAGTTTTTAAGCGTAACCCCTTACATCAACATAGTCAGTAGTCTTTTTATAATCATTTTCTTAAGGCCTAAATACCCATAAAACACCATACATGGAGCTCTCGGAGTTGAAAAGTGTATAAAGCTACATAAATGCGCGGTTATTAAATCTATTTGATCCTTTGTGAAAGGATCTCCTAGCTCTGTGTTGGTGGTACTAATGTGAACCCTTAAACAAGATGGATTGTTGTACCTATATGAATCCCTTGGATTCTCATGGAATTGATGGTTCATTGTTATCCTTAGCTGATCTATGAAGTGCCCTAAAAATGCTTTGTCAATTCTTATAGCACTCATTTTCGGGTTACAGCGATTTTCTATAATAATATATGTCATACAATACTGTTGTATTTTTTTTTTTTTTTATAATGGAACATTTTATTTATTTATTTATTATTTTTTTTTTTTTAGTTTACTATTTCGTTAAACAATATGGCAGTTAAGGTATCTACTATAACAGTGTCCGTTTGTACGGAGTGGAAAAGCAAGTGGCATGGTGTTTCATGCCCCCCTAGGGCCCCTTCCTCATTCTGCCATTCAATAAAGGTGGTCAAAACGTCTTGTATCGCATGTATCCTTGTCCGGTTTAAAAGGAACCCGCTTCTCCGGTTGGCCCTCGCCAAATGCTTTAATAGACAGACCGGCGCCTGACTACCCTCACGTAATTGTACAGTATGCTCATCTTCGTGTAGCGTGTAGCGGAGATGATCCATAAATCTAACTAAGTCTCTTGCCGTGCTCATATTTTTTCCTATTAAATATTTTATAATGTAGTTACTTCTACTCTATGAATTACTATTCTATGACTACGGTATTTTTGTTTATTTGTATAAGCACTATATAAACTATAAACTATCATTATTCCTAATACAGTAGACGCCGCTTATAAGACTCACGGATATAAGGTTCAGTCTCTGATTGGACTCAAAATCGTTTGGAACGGTCCGGACGTATCCAAATACATTAAAAAAAATCGGTTATAAGACTCAAAACTTCGATTATAAGACTCAAATTTCGTAAAATAAATAGTAGAAAATCTTTTTTTGGTTATAATTTAGAAATAAATTTGTATTGAAAAATTAATTAATACTCGTGTTGATTATTTCTAGTTTCTGGTGGTACCTTATAAGTTATAACGTATAATAAAAATAAATAATAAATACATTAAAATATGTACATACATCCTTTATAATTTTTTATTAATGTATAATTTTCATAATATTTTTATATGTAATATTTACCTATTATAATTTTAGTTTTTTTTATCAGGATTATTAAATTTATTCAATAATAAAGTATGTAATATGTAAAATGTGTTAAAGTATTAAAATCAAAGCAAAATATGTAGTAAAATAAAATTTATAAATACGTAATTAATTTTTTTTTCCACTTCGCCTATAAGATTCATTCGGTTATACGACTCACTTTGTGCTGGTCCCAAAGTGAGTCTTATAAGTGTCGTCTACTGTATTATACATAATATTATAATTATTTTTGTATGCATACCACTGGTTGATTTTAATATACTTTTATCTTTTTCCTCCTGGACGGCGCTTTCCAACTCCTCGATGGTTTTGGAAAAGTCACTAATATCGTTCAGCTTGACTACTGGATTTTGGTGGATAAGTAAACTGTCGAGTTTAGCGATGGGTAGTAACGGAATTTTTACACTAGTGGGTATGTTTACTGGTGGAATGAAATCGGTATACTGAACAGACTTCAAGTGCCTGTTAGGTGTTAAGACTACTTGTGGTGTATGCGCCATGCATTGTTCACTTAATGTTATTATAATTACGCCCCTTAGTTGTATATCCTTAGCATTATCCCATTGATCGCAGGTGACAGCTACATCATCTAATGTGTTTATTATATAAATCCATTTATTATGATTTCATAATTTATACTTAGTTATCACATTTCATCATTTTCTTGCGATGTTAATTCATTTACCAAAATATAATATTATAATAATACCCAAGGCTGGGGATTAACGAGTTAAAAAACAAATTAAATTAAAACGTTAAGTTAATTAACTCATTACTTTTTTTTTCAAATTAACTTTCAACTTAATAAGTTAATTTTTTTCAATAAACTTGTTAACTTCAAGTTAATTTTATTTCAAAAATATCTAATTTAAGTTAATTTTCCTCCGAAGAATAATCCAAATTTTTTAATGTGTTGCACTTTGATGTATCATTTTAAATTTCCCCAGTAATTTTCTTGGATGTAAAAAATAACCATCTAATAAACCATATTATGTGAATTTTTATTTTTGCAAATTAGCAAATTTTGACTTTACACTAAGTTAAGTTACTTTTTTTTCAAAGATAACTTTTAACTTAAGGATTTAACGAAAAAAAGTACGAGTGATTTTTAACTTAACCTAATTATTTAAAAATAACTTTACTTAACGAGTTAAAAAAAAACGTTAACCTGCCCAGCCTTGATAATACCTATACTAATATTAAATAACTAACACAAGATAGGTACAAGGTACCTATATTGGCTATAGATATTATTTGTGGATTTATATTTATATCCTAAACGTAAAGAATATACTATTGATTTCGGTTTTTAACCGTAAGACAAATGACCATAGATACATGAAATTTCATCTGAATGTTTAGATTGCCATTTTTTAAACACCATACAATTTTCAAAATATTTTGAATCATACATGTTGAACTATTTATAGGCATATGCAATTTTCAATTATTTTTAGTTTTTTTTTCGATTACTTAATTTAATTGTCGATAAAAAAAATGGTCTCTCGATGACATAGCTTGAAATTTTAATATAAGGTATCTCATAAGTTGATTTAATATAAATACAAAGGGCCATTTTTTTTCTTATAAGCATTCAAAGTTCGATTTTTGACAACATTTATCAAATTTTAAATTTTAAAATGATTTTGTAGTTAAAAATGTATAAATTGTTCAACTTTTATAGTTAAGGATTGAATAATTACATCAAGGTTCTACGTAAGTAGGTTATTCTGTAACCAAAAAATCTCAAAAATATAAAAACACAGTTTTCTTATACTTATTTTACATTTAAATTTGGAAGACATTACATACTTATTAAATAAACAAGAATTACGATTTAAGTTATTTTGTTGTAATTTTATAATATTAATTCAACTTATCGAATTAATAATAAGTAATAAGATTATAAATATAATATAAAATATTCACACTGGCAAACTTTCACCGCTCAGAATCGTTTTGAGTATACAATGGATTACAGTGATATTATATCATTGAACTTAATTTTAGCACCACCCATTAAAGTGACCCACTTGTAACATACTATAAAGCAGAGCTTCACCCACTTACCCGTATTTTTAACTATAAATATTGATGCGAATTGTTTATTTTTAAGACTCTTTTAGTGACTGTAGCAGCGATGAGCAGGAATTTATGCCGACAAAAAAATTTGTTATTACATTTTCTGCCGATGAATGGCAACAAATTAAACCGCAAGAAACAGTTTATAAATTTAATGAAAAGTCACGGCACACACCAAGCACAAGGACATACCACACACTAGCTAAAAATACTTGGACGCCTATATTAGCTGAACATTTTTGGATACACAATCAGTTACCTTGCTGTTTATCATTTAACAGAGCCAAAGTGTATACGACTGGATCAAGTTATGTTAGTGTTATTGGTCGTTGTACAATTTGTAACTCACTTTTTAAAGGGACTATTGAAGATATGCCTCCAGAAAATGCAAGGTATTAAAAGAATATTGTACATCCTATTTTTGTTTAAAAAATGTTATGTCGACATGTAACATTTTGAAAAACTTTTATTTTCAGAGTTCTCATGCATTGTACTTACTCCGGTAACTTTAATGAAGCCCACAAATTATTAAAAAAACGTCGGCTGCTTGGTCCAGCAAAGACCAAAGTTATTGATTCAATTTTTAATGTAGGACTGCCATGTAAAACGTACAGAGAAAATGAAGCTGCGCGATTAATGAAAATAGGTAGGTACTTATAATAGTTATGTAGGTGTTTAAATTAAACAAAAACACAATTTTAATTTAATTAAAGGTAATTAGGAATAATATCATATCTATCAGTAGTGTATTTATAAATATTTTTTAACACTTAATTTTTGTTTAATTTTATACAGTACATGAATACATTTATTCCAAACAAAATTGATACAGTATATATTTTAATTTCACAGCACAGGTTCAAAAAAACTATTGTAACACACCCCATGTACATTTCATAAATATATTGAATTAATACTAATTTGTAATATTCTCCTAAAATATTTTTCATATTTATGAACATCGAATTATTGGTTTGGTTCAGTGTTTAGTTTTCATCAGGTACCTATACTGATATGGATATTAGTAGGACATGCGTATACCAGTTTCATATGGGGCCGTGTGCTTTTTTGGGGAAGAGAGAACGTAAAGAGAGAAAGACGATATTTGTAAGGTTATGTCCAAAAACTGTTTACAATATTTGTCAAATTCAAATTTGTATATTGATTGTTGTGCCTGAAAATGGAAATTGGAATACTCAAATTACTCTAAACTTAAATTTGCGTACATTAATCATTAATGTTATTTATTATCATGTATCAATTATCATATCAACATTTGTCCCGTGTACCACAATATAACATTAAAAAAGTATCACTAAATTTTCTAGGGATAACTTCTTATGCCCTATCCATTCTTACATAGGGATGTGAAATTTACGTACATTTTTAGATTCTGAGTGGAACGATGAATGTATTGATTTTACAATGATGTGTGTTTTTTTTAAATTTTTGTGTCTGTGTACACGATAAGTAGTTCGATTTACAACTTCAGTATCTTGTTCGATTGGAAAATGAATATCGTTGGTGCATTGGGGAGGTCAAAATTTAAAATTCCCAGTAATTTTCAAAAGCGCCAAGATAAACAAAAGATAAATTAAGGAAAAACGGGAATTTTTACGCAAAATCGGTTTTTCAAAAAATTGAATTTAGTTTTTGGTGTAACTTTAAAATAAATGACCGTACCTACATGAAATTTTCACTGGTTGTTTATATTGGCATTTTCGATACACGATAACATTTTTAAAATATTTTGATTTATTTTGAACTGTTTTGGGACATTTTCATTTTCCATTTTTTTTTAGTTTTTTTTTCAAAAAATATCGATAAAATTTTATTTGATAGTTAATAAAGCTTGAAAATGTAATAGAAGGCTCCTAGTTTATTGCTTCAAAGGCAGATGAAAAATATTAAAAATCCTCAGTCACACTATTTTTTATAAGCATATATAGATCGAATTTTAACAAAATGTATCAAATTTAAAATTGAATAATAAAGATTCCACGTAAGTAAATTCTGTTACCAAAAAATCTAAAAAATACATAAGCACACTTGCCCACCTTTTTGTGTTGAATTTTTAATTTTGTAATTTTTTTGTATTTTTTGTTTTAAGCATCTTTTCTGGTGGTGAATTTAGTTGGTGCATTCGGAATTTAAATTATTATACTTTTCTGAAATAGTAATTTTTTTATAACTTTAAAGTCTCCATGACCCTTTATTATGTGTTATAATAACATTTTTTTTTCAATTTTGACCTATTAAAAGTATCAACTAGATTCACTTTTCTATCAGAGTAGATGCTAAAGTCAAAAATGAGAGCTTTTTTAATACCACAAATGGTTATCACAGCCAAAAAAAAACACCCATCATTGTAAACACAATACATTATTTCGCTTTGTTTAAAATCTAAAAATGTATATACCTTATATCGTAGGTAATTTTTATAGCCTATAGGCATATCAATTTAGTATAACATAATATGTGCAATGTCTAATATTTTTAGGAAATTGTGAACCTGCAATTATTCCAACTGGAAATTCTTTAGGTGCTATGAAATGTCGAAAATTAGCTAAAGACCGTAGACACGAAGATACATTGTCATCTTTAGCAATAATGAAAATGGAAAACGGATACATTAATGTAATCCATGACATAGGGTACGATCCTTTTTATGTGCATTATCATTGTGCAGAACAAATTCATATATACAGAGGATACTGTAATAGTACTAAAATACCAAAGTTAGTCATTGATGCAACTGGTTCGGTCGTGAAAAAATTTCATAAATTCGGTGAAAAAAAAACTAACTCATTATACTTATATTAAGACCTGGTTAGCTTAACAAAAAACGTAAATTTTACTGTAACAAACATGGTGAGTGAAAAACATAACAATTTATCTATTTCAAATTGGCTATTAAATTGGATAAGTTCAGACGTAAAAAAACCGAAGGAAATGGTTTGTGATAACTCTTTGGCCCTACTTTCCGTTGTTGTTCAAAGTTTCACTCAATACTCTTCACTTCTAGTATATTATATACGAGTTTGTTCAGACCTGTTAACTAAAGAACTAAATTCAAATTCACATTTGGTTCCGTGGTGTTTTGTGAGAATTGATGTGGCACATTTTTTAAAAATTTGCACAAAATGGACTCCATTAAAAACTGTAATTCGGTGAGTAAGAGAGATTATTTTACGAGTGATTGGACTTTTAATAAAATGTAAATCTTTGATAGAAGCCCAATAATTACTACATAGCTTGTTTGTAGTATTAATTAATGAAACAAGCGGAATTCACAAAAATGGACAGGAGACTCCATGTGAAATAAATTCTAAAATACTTGTTGACGCCACTTCTACGGGCCTTGTACTGTTTGAACAGCAATTTAACGATATATTAGCAGCTGCAGAGTCAGATTATGAAGCTAGGAACTTTTTAGAAGAAGGATATGAAGGATTAAATGAGTATGATAACCCATTTCAATCGTGGGCTGAAAATATATACAACAGAAGTGAGAATTCGATACAAGAAGGTTCGGCGTTAAATCCTTTGTACTTACCAGCATTGGCCGCTTATATTATTAAAAATATGAAACTATTACTCTTATGGTCGGGCATCATGATTTCGATATTAGGTTATGGTGATGATATATCGACTTCAGCAGCAGTTGAATCAAGCTTTAAGAAAAAAGAAATTATACATAAATTTGTATGGTAACATATTTAATTATTTAAGGGCAATTTAAAAAAGTTTGAAGTAAGAAACGCCCAAAAGTTCAAATATCTACAAATAACATAATATTATGTCATATTTGGTTATATAAAATATATACTTATTCCTTTTCACTAATTGTATTTCTCACTTTTTAGGTTTCTTATTGTGATCGCGACAAATTTTCAACAATGCATAATAAAATGTTTAAACATGTAGAGGTATTGAATTTCATTTATGATATTCTAAAAGATGGAGTATCAAAATCTACATATATTAAAAGAGCGGATATCATAATGACATTAATGAGTCCTGATGTTCAACCATTGGAATATGGTAGCTCCTTGGTGACATGCGATGCGACGATAAGCCATGTTATGCAAAGCCCTACTTAGTGGCATTCCATCGGCCAAAGAGATAACTGAGTGTATATCGTCCAAATGTGATAAATCAGAAAGAAATATTATGTATCTAACATACAAAATGGGTAAGGAAGGCCGTCTGGATGAATTACAAACGTTTTTGGATGAACGAATTGAAACAGACTTCATAAATTGTGCACAAATTTTCTGTGATAATATGAAGTCAGTTAAAACCATTATTTCAAAAAATGAGTTTATTTATTGACGTCCTTTATTGAGAAGGTAATTAAATTAAATTAAAGTATATTACTAAAAATTATACATTCAAATATTGTATTATTTCTAGGTGAAAATGATCAGTGTAGCAGCAAATATCTCTATGGTACGGTTATGTGATATTTCTCCTATAATCATATGTGACACAACCACATATGAACTTCGTGGCGTGATAGCATTTCGTCAGGGAAAATCGAAACTGAGACATTCAATCGGTCAATATACAACATACGCGAAGCGTGGTACAAACAACTGGGAGTTGTATTATGACCTTAAAACTAAACCTGTGCCAATTAAGGACACAATGATAGTGCCATGTCCATTTTTATTATATACAATTTAAATTGCATCAGTTGAGAACGGCTGGGCCGATTTTGCTCAAATTTTTTTCCAGGTGAAGGTTTTTACGAAAGAAAATTTTTAAAAAGTCAACCGAATAATTAGAAAAACTGCAAAAACTATTTATTGATGTCTGGGATTTGAACTCGATACCGTTGTCTTTATTTACTCTATGGTGTATTATATTATATTGGTTGCTATTGGTTAATCAGGCATGTTTGTTGATTTGTATTATTATTTTTTGTCAATATATCTTATATATTATAAATGAATGATGGTGTGTAGATTGGACCTATGGGAAAAAGATACGCTAATTTAAAAAGGGTTAAATTTGGTTTTTTTATTCATCGGATTTCAGTACGGTTACATTAGGTTAGAATTTATAGGTAGGTGGAATAAAGTAAAAACGTCAAACTTGGTATAACTTTGGTACTTTTTGAGTTAAATCATACACTTACGTACAAATAGCACGGGGTCCGCGATCTACCACAGGTAGATTGCCTACCTTATAATATTATACTGCTGCGAAACAGAATTTTTATTCCGGGCAACAGAAAAATTAAGATAAATCTAGAACATCATACACCGAATATTAAATAACGCATTAAACAATGTTTGAGTCATATAGAGTTGGTAAATTTAACGGGAAACGAAGTGCATGGGATCAGCTAGTATAATTATAATAACAATTAGTTCAATATTAAATGTTAGCATTTGAGTGTAATGTACAATTTAAAATATGAATGCTAATCGTGTTCAATGTTAATGTAAATTAAATCAAATGTAAGTATTGATTATGATATTAATATATTATATGTAAAATACTTATCTCGAAGTATGGTATTGGTGAAAACTAAAAATCATTCATTTAAAATTTAAAATGACAATGAATGTCTATGTCTAACACCAATTCGTAGTTAGATTATACAACAGTAGGTACATACTTTGTTCAAGTACTTTTTTCAAAAGTATTAAAAATACGTACTATTGGTTAGTTAAAAAGTAGGTAGTTGAATACTTTCACAGTTAACTCAAGTACTTTACAAGATTCCTATGCGTCCATTTTACTTATGAGTTTTTGATGAGACAGTATTAGAAATAGGCTTATTTCATATGTGAGGGGGGAAAGCTTAAGTAGGTGGGGGTAAAGCGTGAAAGTTTAAAACCGTAAAGTTTCGCGTTCTGTGACAGTCGTGCAAATGCATGCAAATGACGTGCTAATGATTGGTAAAAAAAAGTTTGTAAAAAAGTGATTATTTCTTTTTGTTGGGGGCTGGGGTAATGCGCGAAAGTGGAAAACTGGTTTTCCCGGGAAAATCTTAAAGTTTCGGGTTCAGCGACAGTCGTGCAAATGCATGCTAATGGCGTGCTAATTCGAGACTTAGTTTTTTTTGTAAAAAGTTCAATGAGGGGGGCCGGGGTAATGTACGTGAAAAAAATTGTGTCACCAACATAATTTTTTTCGTACTAATTATTTATAAACGGCAAGCGGGCCTCGCCATAAGAAATCTGGTTTTGAACTATGGTGCGGTTTTTTTTTTTATAATTATTTAAAGTTCAAAAATTGATAAAATATAGAAAAATCACGAAAATTAGCAAATTATTTTGAGTTAAGAATTCGTAAAAATTTTTCTTTTTAAATCTAAGGTTTTTAAATGTAATACAAGATTCCTTATAAGATTATCTACCTTCATCAAAAAAAAAATTTCTATAAGAAGGTCAAATTAAATTTTTATGAGCGTTTGAAATTCAAATTTTTACAACATTGGATATTCACTCGATTTCTCATGCAGCAGTTTTGTTATTTTATTGTTATTCAAAAAAATATTACTGTAGATACATGAACATTTTACTGAATATTTGTATCTTCATTTACTATACACCAAAAAAATTTAAAAATACTTTGACTCTTTTTGGGCTGTTCACGGACATTTTCAGTTTTCAATTTTCTTAGTTTTTTATTCTATAAATATCTATAAAATTGTATTTGTTGGGTAAAAAGAGTGAAAATTTAATGCAAGGGTTCTAAGCATTTAAAGTTCAATTAAACTGATTTTTATTGACGTAAACTTAATATTCAATAAAATCCGAGTTGCGTACATTTATAAATAATTAAATAATAAATATAATTATACATTATACATTATGCACAGTATAAAACAAATTAATGATATACCAGCATCCAGAGGCTTGTCCAGGATACAATTTCTGGACAGGCTCTGTTATAAGGAATATTTGTACGATATACCTACACATTTTTTTTTAAGGAAATTAACTATAACAACTAATAATATTGTAATATTTGTTTATAAGAGTGAATTGATTACAATAATTACAACGTTCACTCACAAACTCGCTCGACCTACGATTTATGACTGCCGAACGATGGACGTAGTATTATTATTTTGGACATAATAATATTATTATCAATTATAAATTAATTTTTAATAGCTATCATATCATTATAATGGTTGTTGAGTGTCACGCTTGTTTTTTTGAAAAGCGCTTATTAGTATAGTTATTGATGAATTGTATATTTATTAATTGTCTATTTGTCTATCAATTGTGTATTTGATACTTATTTATATATTTTATTACGATTTTCAGTGATGCATATTTCTTCAGTTTTGAAGTTCAATTAACAGATATATTATTAGTTAAGAAAACAATTTATAGTTATAACATGACTTTTAGACAACTGATAACCTAACATGATTTTTCCACCAAAATAAACGTGAGAAGTTCATCTAGGTTTGGTCGTGCCAGATTTTCGATATCTTTTTTTGTCTATTTTATATAATTTTTTAAAAATTTTGAATATTTTGAAATTTTCACATGAAAATATAATCGGTTTGAAAAAAAAATTCGAAAATCTGGCTCGAAAAAACCTAGAGAAACTTCTCACGTTTATTTTGGTGAAAAAATCATGTTTCTACGACTAACGAGGAAAACTTGAAGTACGACACCATGTTTTTACGGCCGAATTTTCGTACCACAACGGCCTCTTACGGTTCTAGACCAAGTCCTACTCTACAATTTGTTTAATAGGTATTTTTACTGCAAACCGCTTGAACGAGCTGTGTTTGAAGTACGAAACCGTTTTTGTTCACTAACAAAATACGACAAATAATGGAGAGTCAAAAATGTCAAAATTCCGACTATGAGGTACCAGGGTCGCATGGGGTCCAGTCGCTACTGGTTCGCAGTTCTTCGGTTTTGTCTACGGCGGCGGCATAGCTACACGAAAACTCAATAATAATGTTACACTCGTTCAACGCCACCACAGCATACGTTCCTGGTACATATATCCGGATTGTACGAGTTCGAGTATTTACGTGGGATTTACGTATTTTACGTACTCCGCTGCAATAATATCACACACCATTATAAGCTAAAATCTTACGGAATAATAAATAACGGCCAGACTGCCGTCAGTAGAAATCGGTTACATCAAATAAAACCATTAAGAGGACACCCGCAATATCAAAAAGTTATCGTGAGCCTGGGAACTAGATTGTTCTTTGGCAGCAGATACCCTTTTTTTTCCCTTTCCTTTGGCGGCATCATAAAATAAAGTCACACACTCACACACATCCTACGTTATACCATTATAAGTGTGTGCCGATATCTTAATTTATTGTCGTTGCTAAGAGGACTCTACACCCGCTGTGTTGTCTCCGTCTTACAAATGATGTACAACATAGAAAAGACTGTTTTGCGAGGGAAAGAACCGAGTAAGGCTACAGTCATAACTAAGAAACAAGATTTGTACCACGTAAAAAGGAGAACTTTGGCTGTGCAACGTTGTTTTTATTTTTCTGTAATCACTGATATGAAAAAAGTTCTTACCGTTTCAAAAACCATTATTGTTTGTGTTTTTCAAACTTGAAAAACTTTTTTCACATAAATAGCCGCTAGGCAAATTTGAAGCCCAATTTGTATATTGACCCTAAAATACAAATTTTTTTTTGGCGCAAATGGTCCATGAACCTTATAATACAGTATATAAATAAAAAACACTAAGTTGTTTAAAACCCTTTTTCTTAGGTGTTTTATTTTTTTCGTACCTATGGCTATATATAGAATTTAATGAAACTAAAATCGTATGAATTTATGTAACAATGTTTTTTTATTTTTATTTAAATATATACAATCTGTTTACAATAAATAACAATAAGTAATTAGGATAAAATAGAAAAATATACAAACATGAACAACTTGAAAAGGAGACTTCTCATTAACAGAACCTCAGAAAAAAAAATGTTAACTATACATTAAATTATACTTCGTTTCATATTGCGAAAAGCCGTCATCCTCAACAATATAGGTACTGCTGCGACCTCGGTGAAGAAGTGGACTCGACGCCGTTTGCAAATCTAAACACGCCGACAGTAACTGTCGGGTAAAAATTATATAATATAATATACATAATACATATCATAATATAGTATATTATAATTATAGTATAATAGGCTATAAATACATAGAGTTTCAGGAAACACACGACATAATATATGGTTGAAAGGAGTCATAAGTAGTTTAAATATTTTTATGTGCAATAATAATAATTATGAGAATATTAATATTTTACGAGCAAACATTTTGGACACAATCCGTAGAAATTATTGCCATATATCTATTTAATGCTATTTTTTAAAATTTTTTTTATACCACGCTTCTTCTGACCGAATCTCAAGTAAGCATTTTTTGTGTCCAACACAACTAGTTGTTGTGGATGCGTTGGACACATCGACAGAGCAATTCATTGGCCAAGAATGCTTACTTAAGATTCGGTTTGAAGAAGTGTGGTAAAAAAAAAATTTAAAAAAAATTGTATCAAATAGATGTAAGGCAATAATTGGGGCTTGTGTCCAAAATGTTTACTCGTAAAATGTTCTCATAATTATTATTATTGCACATATAAATACCTTAACTAGGTACTTATGTACCTATACTCCTTTCAACCATATATTATGACGTGTGTTTCCTTATTATACTCTATGTATTTATAGTCTATTATAATACAATTATAATATTATATACCTATATTATATCATTTTTACCCGACTGTTGGCTTGTTTAGATTTCGGAACGATCTCCGATCTTTGGTAGTAGATTTATCGAACGGCATCCAGTCCGCTCTTTCGCAGCAGTATTGTTGACAATTTTCTGACATTTTCCGGCATTTCGTGCCCAGTACAAAATCTAACGCTTCAACCGACTTATATATAATATCGGAAAAGCGATAAGATAAACTTTCGTTGTCTAAATGTTCATCTCGTTCGTTTTGTATCTCCTGTTCGACCATTTTACGTTTCAGCCACTTGGATTTTTCGATGTGATTCTTTTCGAGGCGACGCTGTTGGCGCATTAGCATCGTATCCTCCTGGAAGTCCAGTGGTTTTATCCGGAACATATAATAGATTTTTCGGACCGCCGTTTCGGCGTTTTGACTTGCAGCCCAACACAACTGACCGAAACTTCCTGAAAAATTGTTTCCTTAAATGACTAAAAACGACAGATTTGTTTGATGGTTCAATAAAACTACCTATGATATTCTTTTCAAAAATTAAAGTTCGGGATTTTTATGTGTGTTGACATGGGTGGAGGGGGACAAAGGCCGGTACGGCGTGATATATTATACTTAATACTTATTAGTTATTATTAGGTACCTACTGTGATGTGGTATAGGATTTATTGCTTGGTTAGCGACCGCGTAGTGGTAGGTAAACCGTGATAGGATAATAATTGATGTACAGATTTATCATACATATATTATATTTATACATAATAGTTTTAAAAACGTAAATATAACATTCCAAAACAATGATAGTTATAGTTAGTTAAGATAAAATAATAAATATTAAATTAAAAATAAAATAAGACAGTCGATAGTTAATATGTATAGCTATACTAAAAATAGTTTTAATCTGTACATTTTACCATCCACCGTTTTTCAAGAGTAAAATACATACCGGTGGAAAATACAATTTTTTTCCAGATAAAAAAAAAATATCGGTGGAATTTACACGATATAAATCCTACCCTGAAATCAACTACCTATGTAAATTGGTGGAACTTACAATCGCCATTACATAATTGAGCTACAGTTTACCGTTAATCAAGGTGGAAGATATCAAGAAAACATTCGTCCAGAATACGATGGTTTTGCTGATGTCGTAGTATAACAATAACAATTCCAGATAGCCAAAATCATCGAATGGTATATCTGAATTTGCGTTCATGGCGTTGATGGTGGATAAGTTATAGTTATTATATTAGCGGAAAATAATAATATTATTAAATATTTATAAATTTGTATTACTTAGGTTTTTTTACATAACTACCTACGTAATCAAATACGAAACAATAGAACATAAAAAAAACAATCGTTACCTTGAGAACGTTAATACAGTTTGTGTCGTATTCTAATATAAGGTATTATATAATATTATGATACACCATATTATGTTTATTACTTAATTTTTGTTTAAACATAGATAAAATATGATGATACGTTTAATAGGTACACGCGAATATTGGAGCCAAGTGGATTCTTTTTTAAAAGTGTAAATAATGTGTACAAATAATAACGGTAAAGTTGACTTAACCATAATGAATTCAATTTATATGAACCAATGAAGATCTGTTATAATCTTAATATAGATTATGGAGAAACTCGGTACCAAACATTGATCATAGGACAACCACATCGGGAGTGTTAGAGGGGAAAATTAGGAGAAGTTACTCCGGCAGCCTGCAGGCTAGTAGGTAAAAAGATTTGATTCCGAGACCTAGTAGAACCTGCGGCAGAGTTTGAAATCGATTTTAAATATTATCTGTATACAAATCGTTAAAAACCATTTAAGAAATCAAAAGTGATATCGAAGTCAAATATTTTATTTAATGATAATATAGGTACCTTTAAAATGTATATTGAAATCGAAAACAAATTAATCGGTAATTTATATCAAAATAATAATCGTTTTAAATTGTTTATAGCCACCAAACACACAATTAGATTTGAAATTTGAAAAAAATAATTAAAATTTAAAATTCAACAATATCCGATTGACGTGTTTTGTTCTTCTTCAAATTTTGTAGGTACTTAACTGTTATTAAATAACTAATATTTCGTTTTCGAAGATAGAAATGTTACTCAGCTGCATGAATGATGACGGGCTTCTAGTAGTTATAAATAAAAATAAAAATAGATAATATTTTAAATCGAAAAAAAGAGAAAAATTATGTTCAAAATTTAATTAAAAATCATGAAACAATTAAATTGATATTGTGCGACATATATAAAAATCGGACAATAATAATTATAATATTATCAATATATTATTTTAAATTTAAACCAGAAAAAAGAATATCGATAAGTGAAATTAAAATAGTCGTTTCAATAGGCAGTAGACTCAACGGATCGACGCAATGTATCCATCTAATAATCTTCGGATAAAACGTAGGTCAAAACTTTTTCACCTCTGCTCTAGTGACTCAATTCTAAAAATTGGGTGAATTGAGCGGTAGTCATGGACAGTGTGAATGACAAAGTAAATTTGGCGAAGCTCGATAATCTATTTTGGACTTTTATGGAATTTTTAAATAAATGTTATCAAATTCTTGAGTTCTTTTGTACTAATGAATGTACTATTGTTGTACTACTGTTTTCAAACGACAACCCCCTCCCCCCTTTCTACTGTAAATTATTTAGTGGATATTTTTTTTGAAAATTAGTAGTTTCTTAGTTATTAAAATGTTTGTATCAAGAATAGTAGGTAGTCCTTAAAAATGGTTTTACAAAAATATAAAATAGACGTAATATTGAAAATAGTATTTTTTTATTATACTATGGGTCATTTTTACAAATTATTATTATTGAAGAATTAATATTAATGAATACTATTTCCAAATTACCTAGCCACCATATATTACAAACCCATTAAGGCCCCTGCAAATGTGTTATTTTTAAGGAGTTGTGCTTAGGCAATTATTTCGTTCATTCGATTACTGATCGTCTTTTTGTGTGTAGTAAATGATCATTACTCATTAGTGTGTGTATACCCCCTACCATTACCCTCGAACCTCATAAGTTTACAATACATTGCTGTTTTTTATCTGATATATGTTCGCACGCACGCACATGCATAAGTCATTTGATGTCTAGATCAAAATTTTATTGACATGAAATAGCCGTCGCACTGACAAAAATTAAGGTACTTCTAGTGGTTCGATTTAAAAAATGTAAAGATGTTTGGGTTGGTAAACAAGTTAATTTTGCATCGGTTTTAGCACTTTTTCAATTTTAGCAAATTCTTGACGAGAATAAATATTTTACATTTTATAAATTTATAATTTTTTATTATTGAATTTATTCAAAAATATCTAAAATATAAAAAATATGCTCTTACCGATGCAAAGTATACTTGTTTACCAATTAAAATATCTTTACATTTTTTAAATCGAATCACTAGAAGTATTTTAATTTTTGCCAGTCGCTAGGGTCGTTTTGATGAAAAATAAATAGAGTTTGAAGGGGGCTTAATATGGACAATTTATATTATTAGAACACTAAGTTAAATAACTCAAAAAACTACTCGTACGAATTTTGATTTTGAAAATTTTATCGTCCCGGGTAACATGGCACACTTGCCCCCCCCCTAAATACGTGCCTGCCAGTGAAAGTCCTGCACCTGTCAAAATGAATGGAATTACGCCAATGCTATGATTATATTATAATATTGCAGTTATCTTCGTATCAATTGATAAAATGTAGTTCAATTAGGTTCAGCCTAATATTACTAAAAAATAACGAAAAAAATGTTTTCGTGTTTTGTTGAAATTCGTGTTTTTGAGTGATCATGTATTCAAGCGAGACAATTAGTGAGTGTGTTTATCGACAAAGAGCGAAAACTCCGTTGAAATAATTTATTACTGTTATTATTAATGATAATAATATGAATAAAGGACATTATTGTTGGATTAAAGATTTATGGAAACTAGTAGGAAGTCAAGTTACAAAAGATGGTCATAAAAGATTTTTGTGTAAAATGTGTTTAAATAGTTGTGATACAGAAAATAAATTAAATGACCATAAACATTATTGTGCTAATAATAAAGCTGCTAAAACAGTTCTACCAGAACCCTATAATAAAACTTTAGAATTTAAAAATTATAATCATTCCTTAAGAGTCCCTTTTGTGATTTATGCTGACTTTGATTGTACACTTCAACCAATATATCCTTGTCAACCAAATGATACAGACTCGTTTACAAAATGTTATCAGAAACATATACCTAGTAATTTTTGTTATTATATTAAATATAGTAATGGTGATTGTAAACTTCCTGTAGAATATTCTGGTCCTAACATAGCTCAAGTATTTTATGAATGTATGAATGATGAAGAAATACTTGTTTCTGAATTATATGATAAAATAGTTCTTATGGAAACATTAAATGTAGAACAATTAAATAATCATTATAACAAATCTGATAAATGTCGTACTTGTGAAAGATATTTATAAGATGTACCTCCAATGTTAGAGAAACAATTTAAAATAATTAAAGACACTATTGAATATTATGAACAATTTAAAATAGTTATAGATGATGTTGAATATTATAAAGATGAAAATAATGTAAAAAAATTAAAATTGTGTGAAGATAAGCTTAAAAACGAAATAGAAAATAAAAATAAAAATATGCAAAAAGTTCGCGATCATGACCAGGCGCGGATCTAGAAATCACAAATGGGGGGGGGGGGCTACGTATTGTAATAATAAAATAAATAAATACGAAAAATAAATACCACCGGAAATTACCACCCGACGTCATATGAAATTATACCAAAAATGATGAAAGAAATACCCTTTAATTTGGTCTAAATTTTTTATTTTTTAAGTTATGGGCAATTTACTTTTTTTTTATTAAAACCAAACCTATCACGTATTTGTTTATGTATATTCAAAACTTTTCTACATTTTGACGTAATTTTTTTTTTATTTTAAAGCTAATTGTCCTATCAACCAACATACGCAATTAAACCAGAAATGTGAAAATTATTTTTATTAAATTAAAAAAGTAGAAAAATGTTAAAAGGAAATTGTGTATTATTCCAAATAATTTATTATTTATTACGGGTTTTTTGTTTTTAGTATTGTTCTAGAATATTATACCTAGAATTCCTAAAAGTTTGGTTTTTACCAATTAGTATAAAATTAAACGACTGACGACCAATTAACGACCGATACTCGATACTCAATTTTAAGAAAACTAAGATCGTGACGAATGACGATTAACAGAAGATATATGAAAACCAAACTTTCAAGGTATTCTACGTATTATTCAGTATAAATAGTATAATTCAGTAGAATAATATAGAAAACATAAAGCCCGTATAGTAAATAATTAATTATTTGGAATGATACACAATTTCCTTTTAACTTTTTTCTATTTTTTTAATTTAATAAAAATAATTTGTACATTTCTGGTTTAATTGCGTATGTTGGTTGATAGGACAATTAATTAGGTTTGAAATAGAAAAAAATTACGTCAAAATGTTGAATATTTTGTTTTATAGTAACTGTTATAACACATACAAATTTACAAACAACCATACCTAAATTGATATATAGTTGTCAGTTGATACTAATTGATATCAGTTATTATCTACACTCTACAGCAATCGAGATAGAAAAAATACTGTACTGTTTATCTGTTTCGATGTCTACATCAGACCAGCCATTCCACTACTATAATAGTATAATTGATAAGAACATCGGTACTATATTCATAGCGGCTGAAATGCATGTTTGCAGGCAGCAACCACAATCCAGTATGACTGGTTTGTATAAAGAAAACTGTTCTTTTGTTATTATCAAATAATGATAAATAAAGAATTTGTTATAAATATTTTTTATAGTGATTTCATTTCATATAACTTAAAATATGGCCAAAGGGGGGGGGGGCTAAAGCCCCTTAGCCCCCCCCCCTCAGATCCGCGCCTGATCATGACCACTTAACTTTAGAATATAGAGGACTAGAGGAGCAGCGCGCATTCTATCTGTAATCTTAAATACCAAAATCCTCGTTTTATTCCAATTATTTTCATAATGTTTCCGGACTTCAGGTTATGATGCCCATCTATTTATAAAAGAATTTGGGAACGATGATAAAAAAATAAATTTAATCCCAAATAATGAAGAAAAATATATTTCTTTTTCAAAAATGATGCCACGTGAAATAACTAGGAGAGGTAAAGACATAGTAATATTTACAGAATTAAGATTTATTGATTCATTAAAATTTTTATCTAGTTCTTTAGAGAAGTTAACAAATAATTTAAGAAATGATTCGAAATTAAATTTAAGAAATAAATTTAAAGAACTTAGTAAATATTTTCCTGAAGAACATTTAGATTTAGTTACTAGAAAGTTAGCTTATCCCTATGAGTATATTTATTGTGAAGAAAAATTTAATGAAACCTGTTTACCTCCTATAGAAAAAATTTATAATTCTCTCACTGTCCACAGATAAAAATATATCAATAGAGGAATATAAAAAATATAATGACGCCGCTGTGGCTTTACCAAAAAATTAAAAAGAAAAAGAAAATAAAGACGAAGAATCCGTAAAACAAAATAAAAATGATCACCCACTCCGAGATTCCCAAACAGATTACACTTTAAAAAAAAATATAAATATTCATATTGCTCACTATACTTGCACCTATAACTAAATACAATAATATATAGGTATACTGTTGTATTACAATTTTAAATTTAGAGTTAAAACTCTTATTTAGACTCATTTCTTGATAAAATATAACCATTATAGCTTTAATATTCCCAATTATATTATATACAATAAATTTTATTACAGTTTACGCCCACGATTAAACCGGGTTCACATTTGTCTATAAATGTATACGTCAGTAATGTCAGTTAATTTATTTTGATGACGATTTCCTTAGTTTACTGTGATTCAGTGATTGGCCTCGAGCACTAAATATTTAATTACTGGTATTGTATAAAATATTATTAAGCATTGAAATACACTTTGTGCCAAACGAGACGATGGAATGATTTTCATTATACGTCTAAAATTATAAGACGATAGAAACAAAAAAATCACTCGTTATGAACACTCTAACACCCAGTTGTTATACTATAAATAATTTTATATAATTATTATATCCCAAATAATTTATGAGTTTAATATTAAATAAATATAATATAAGTTATAACCAATTATTTATGTTGCCTCAAAAATGTATTATTATTTTTTAAATTTATTCATTACTCACTAAAAGGGGTTATCATACATAAACAACACTTATTAAAATCCTAGCTTTTATATGTATAGTAGATAATTATATTAGATATATTATAATAATACTAGGTTTAAATGGTTTAAATGGTCCGGTACCGGAACAACAGGGCAACCTGTTCCTTGGCCAATGCGTCACACAACTTTTGCGTCCGTTCGTCGAACACAGTCCCATCACGTTCATCCCGTTACTTGTGCCAATATAAATTATATTATATTATAAAAATATTATAATTATAAAAAATACATTTTTAACTAACAATTATTAATCTACACATGATGTACATTCAATTAAACATATTAAAACGGAATGGAATGTCGGAATGATCGAGGAAAATCATAATAAGATAAGCCTTAACATGTTAATAAAGATTAGCACATTTTCCCAGTATCACTTTATAATGAATAATTAAACTTAATATAAAATTGAAGACTGAAAAAAAATGTTTTCGGGGCAGGTATATTAACGAAAATACGTGTAGACGTTTTGTTGGGACCCACTATATTTTCTACACTGAAGTAGTCTGTTTTGTTTTAGTGTTTTTTCTTGTTACTCCATTTCAATCCCTAAGACGGAAGGGTGTACAGTTGCGTTAAAAATAGTATTTCGAACTATATACAATTTGCATACAAATATGTTAGTAGCATATCACACACATAAAAATCGTTAGTTGTTTTAACTCCAAATGTAGTTAATGTCCAATACATTTGAGCGTCGATTTTGACTTAGGACTCAATAAGTGTTGATTTAACTATTATTCAATGTAATTAAAATGACTTAGAATATATTGTTAGGATAATTACATTATTATGCTATATTAACATATCATAACGTAGTGAGATTAACTTTCGTAATGTTGTGAATTGAGTTTTTAAATTCGTTTCAAATTAAAAAAAACGTTGTAGTTGAAATTACCCCAAGAAGTGGTTAAAATTGAGATTTTAAAATTGTTTTAAATTGAGATTTTGCAGTAGTTAAAATAACTCCAAGATACGGAACAATGGTGTTAAAAATAATAATAAAAACAAAAATAAATGGCCCCCATGAGGGATTCGAACCCGAGACCTTTGTATTCTTTGGTTTACAAATCTAACGCTTAAACCTACCTACCTAACGGGACTACGTACAAACAGTGATAAAATATACCATTTAGGTAAAGAAATTTTGTAAGCTAATGTAGGCGTTAGTAGTTTACCCACTGTTTGCGGAGAAAAGTAAAACCATCATGCATTTAAATTTTTAAGTACCTACTATAAGCATACGGCCAGAGTTCAGGGGAGTACTTATTATTAATATTTTTTTATTGGAGGGGGGGGGAATTAAATAATAATTATTTTTTCTTAACTATTTAAAACTAAAAGTTATAAATTTAGAACATCACTTCATAAGTAGGCCCACAATTATAATTCTTTGTATACTTGTAACAGGCCGGGCGTAATTAAGGGCGTAATTATATATTATTTTATATACTTCACCAATGTACTTGACAATTTAATATTTTGTGTGTAAAAAATGTATATCCCCCTTCCCCCCCATAGGGCAAATTCCTAATTATACCACTGCTTGTGAATACTTGTTTTAGGAGAAAATAAAGATGGATAAAAATTGGAGTATAGTTTTATTGAACTAGATTGATCAGTATACTTCACACTATTGTAGGTACCTATGCATAAAACATAATAATTATTTAATAATTATTTATATAAATTATTAGGTACCTATACCGTATACTCATATCTATACATTATATAAATGGAAAATCAATTGTATATTAATAAATAATTATTTTTATTTTTATAAACATCAAAACATAAATTAGATATAAATAAAATAATTATAATGAACTGTATATAATAATATAGGTAGGTAGGTACATAAAACTTAGGACATCACAATATGTTCACATTATAATGTTTTACATAGGTAGGTACTAGGTAGATATTATTTACATTTATTTACTAACAGTATTTGGTGAGCTACATAATATACCTAGTTATCTTAATAAAACATATGTTTTATTATTACCTATTGTTTTAGCACCAGTAGGAAATGGATAGTCAAGCTCATTGATATAATACCCTATTTTATCAATATTTGAATGGTCAAAATTTACTTCATGTGCATGAAAATGGCTGTCAAACCCTATCGATATTAATGGTTTGATTATAAAATATGGCACTCTAGACTTACCAACAAGTATTTTATCTATTTCTCGCATGCGCGGACGATTTTCGGGTTTTTTCGGCGTTGTAAAAATAACATACTGAATGGTTAATTTTAACACTATTTTGGAGTAGAAACAACAACAAAATTAGTTCATAATGAATCGAGCTTATGTTTTAAAACAACATTCTCTATTTTATCAATTTAACTACCGGTATTAGATTATATTGAATACCTACAACTTCCTGAATTCAACTAATTTTGGGTGTTATTATGACTTATTATCATTTCTCAATGATATGCGTTGAGCCAACATATTATTGTGGTTAATATAAATGACTATGCAGTTGATTCAACTAATGGGTGTTGAACATTGTAGTTTGAAGTTAAATCACCTACATTATTTTTATGTGTGCAGAATGATTATTGATTCCCTTGTCAATCTTGTATAATTGAGAAAATTATAAAACAAACTTATATTACGAACTGACAATATACATAACTGAAATTGTCAATGATTTTTATTATTAGATACTTTTGATGAATATAATGCCCGTCAAGATAAAATATTACAATTCGTTACAATAGTATATGAAAGTAACTGAATTTCATGTCATAAACAATAATATTGTAACAAATGCAATAATATTATGACATACGTATGCCATATATATTGTGTTTTTTTTTTTTAATAATATGTTTTTCATTTATATCAATACCATTGACACGAAATAAGCAAATATATTATGTGTGTGTGTGTAATGGTACGTACGGTCCGCACACAACTAAATGTATATAATGTCTATTGTTATTTGTTTGGTGTTTTGTCTTTTGCGGGGTTAATGCATATGTTTCTTTTTCGGAACACTAAAATAATACACGAATCATACAGGCTGAATATTTGTATTCAACTTATTATTTATTAGTATACAGTACAATAATATAGACTCTATATAGCATAATAAATAATAATATATAGTTTAGGTAGTTAGGTAGGTGGCTGGTACATATTATAATATTCGTTCACGTCCGCCCCAGTCGTCAAAACGATAATAATAATTGCAGTCTACCGGTTAGCGTGGAACTTATCATTTCGTCGTACTCGCGGGAGTCTATTGTAATATATTTTATATTATATTACAAGGCTGGGCAAGTTAATGAATTTTTTTAACTCAGTTAAGTTAAGTTAATATGCACCAAAAACAAAAAGTTAAAAGTTAAAAGTTAATTTAATTTTAGGTTAACTCAGTTAAATTAAAAGTTAATACACATTTTTTTTTTACTTTTTATTAAGTTAAAAAAAAAAGTTAATTTCTTTTTTACTCATATTTTATTTTATTACAAACCCTGAAACCCAAAACTACTTTTTAGACTATGACTAGAACAAATTATACTCTATACAGTATATTATTGTACTTCATTGAAGTTTTCATTTCTAAAAAAAAGAACAGTAGGTACCTTACCTCATGCAAATGTGCTTATATTGATTTAAACTGTTGTATATGATGACTGATGAGTAAGTATTTTTAATTATTATATTTTAATAAATTATAAACGTGCATACTGTTTGTGTCGTTCGTGTACAACCAAAAGTTCACAACTGAATAGTGAATACTGATAAAATTTCAGGCCCACATCACATAAAATCATAATATCGATAGTTGGTTTTTGTTTATTTTTAGACTTATTGGTTTTATATTATTTTCCCGAAATTACGACTTCGGTCGTCGATAGCAATTATATACCCATAAGGGTATAGCCATAAATCATAATGCCATAATATAGTCATAATGGGACTATATTATGTCTATATTTTTATTGTTACTTGATATAATTTATTTATTTAATAATATAAACCTTTTATTATAAAATATTTTCTGATGTATCACTATACAGAGTGTTTCTTTAGAGTGCAGACTGATTGGTAAAATATAAAATTTTTAAAAATTAACTTAACTTATTCCGTAAAATGAAAATCAACTCGTTAATTTCACGTTAATTAAAAAATAAATTGAATAAGTTAATAGTTAAGTTAATGAATATCCAAAACTAACTAGTTAAGTTAAAAAGTTAAGATAAAATTAACTTTTTAACTTAACTTTAACTTTTTAACTCGTTAATGGACAGGCTTGTTATATTATGCACAAACGGCTCGTTTATGTACCTATATATAGGTACGCCCACGTTGGTTGGGATACCGCGAATACGCACTGAATCATTTGTATATTATGTACAATATACTTGCCAGAATGCTATCAGTCCGAGAATAAGGATGCAAATTATGACCTTTGAACTGTGCAGTATGCTCATTAAAATATGTAACACAATGCAATCGTCGCTGGGAGGGTGAAGGGTTGTTTGTCGTGAGCCACTGGCGCGGCGTCTACGGTTTTAGAAAATATGACCTGCGTAATAATAATATGTAGATGACAGCTGCTAGATACATATATGAATATATATATTACTGAGTGTCGCCAGATATAATATACCTAGCGTTGATATAGCTGAGTGTCATATTGAGGCTGCTCTGGTCTTAACGACTCTGGTACGTCTTAATGTACAGTGTTCTTGGCCCTCCTATATATACGTTATCGAGGTTCCTTTGGAAATGGATGGCTCACGTATTTTTCAGGCGTCCTTTGGGTGTGATCGTTTGAAAGTTGTTGTTGTTGCAGAGATGCAACTACCTACTTATAGCATCTCTTTTTTTGTAATGCTAATGATGTTGCAAGTAGGAAAACCGGATTGTGATTCTGACATGTGTATTTTGTTGTCAAAATGTTACCTATAAATTGGATTACAGAGTATACGTTGTGTAATTATAAGTTATGGTATACATATTGTATGAGCTACCACTAAATTATTTGAGGGGGGCAAGCGCTCCCCTTATCCCTTGGAGTGTGCGCCACCACAGTGTATTGTGTATATAGTTTAATAAATTGTATACATATATAACTTGTATATAAGCATTATAAGCACTATATTATATTATAGCTTATAAACTTAAGTATATATAATATATTGTATAGGTATATGTACATGTAAATATATAAATATATAATTATAATAATATATTATTATTAAAATTCTTTAATTGTATAGAAAAGTATATTATATAAATACGGGCCATCATAGTATCTTTTATTCTAAATACAACAAAGTTTTTTGTTAAAACTACTATAATAATATATAGGTACTAGCTAAAACTACTCTTAATTAAAAATACATACAAATGTATGATACAGCGTATATATTATTGTATTATGTATAGAAACAATATCCAATTCAAATATAAAAATAAGTATTTTTTTGAGGTAATCGAATACTTATATAAGGTATTATTATAGAAGCTACGTATATAAAATAATAGATTTCTGTTGTCAATATCCTATCACTAGTGCTGCAAGTTGGTTTAACAAAATTATAATTATTATATAAACCATCATATTATACCTATCATCTATATTTAACTATAAGGGAGTGGGAGGGCTTAGCCACTATTAAACTGAAGCATGTATAAATTTGGTTCACTGTAGGTCACCTGCAATAATTTGTTTGTCACATATAATATACTAAATTAGGACTACTCATCAATATTATAGTCCCATTCAAATTAATATACATTAATATAACATAAATATCAATTATTATTTATTAATTATGGATTTATTTTTAAATATATATTTAATAATTAATTAATGGTATATATAATTATTTTATTTTAAATAATGGTTTAATATATTTTAATAGTTGGATTTAAATATTTAATCTTCAATCATAATTAAATAAAAATAAATATTACATCTAAATTATTAATTTTCAAATGATAATATATTTTGTAACAACATTGAAAACAAAATAATTATTTTTAAATCTAAACTAAATATTAATCAACCTTTATCATTGGAAATTGTTACTTGGGATATATTTTAAAACCAAATGTATATGTGTAACTTACATACTCAATAACTACTCAATTGAATCTGATGTAAATCTCAGAGATTGTTTTTAGAGAGTGAGTAGTCTAAACGATGTTAAAAAAACATACCTACCAAGTGCTAAATCCAATTCGCTCTTCTATTTGAATTATTTTACAGAGTTAGGTATACTGATGTCAATTTCTGAGATACACTAAAACTGAGATCCCACGAAGTTCTGACAAATGAAATAACTTGTATTCTAATCAATATTTTTTCATTTTTTTTTTTTATATATTTAATTGACTATTGCACTATACGTATAATATAAACTTTTTTATTTTTATTTTTTTGTACAGAAAATAAAAAAACTTAAATTTGATTTAAATTTTTAAAAAAAAATTCAAAATAGCCAATTTATAAACATATTGAAAAAAATTGATTTAACGTTTACAGTATTTAATTTGAGTAATCCGTTAGCGACTTATTTGCGTTTAAATATTCGTTGAATTTACTGCTACTGGGCAATTTATCAAACCCAACAGTAAAAACCAGAAGTCAAAAGAACCGGAGATAACTATCTTTTAATCTGTGGTTTTATCAAAAGCGATTATTGGTTATCTGGTATTCGTTTTCATAATACGGATAACCTGGGGTCTAACATCCAGTTGGTGCGAGTAAACGTTTTATTGTTTTTCGGAGGTTCATACTTCAGATCATAGACACCAATCATCTGATCGAGTTTTGCACATAACGCATTTACGCATGTAGTATATTGTACCATATTGTACGTTATTCTTTTTCTAATGCTTGTCAAAAAATGTTTGGTTTTTGTTATAAGTTATGTGTAATAAATAGGTATCTATGTCAATTATAAGTATACAAAGTAACATTGTTCAAAAATTACTGACCAGTGACCACCACCATATGTGTTGGACTTCAATTATCACTGTAATTATGACAATTATTCATCCAGCAAATAAATTATATTACCTACTCAAGTAATCCTAAAAAAAAACCTTATGGACAATTCGAGAGAACATGAAACGTTTTTAATTCATCGTACGCCAAGCAATTTTAATGAAACTGTTGAGTGTTTATACATTAATGTTTAACGGTGTTAATGTTGTATAATACACAATTTGCCTGAACTTGAAGAGAATGTTTTTCAACAAAATCTCATGAAAATGATAAAGAATACCAAGTACCTAGATAAAGTGCTATGATAAAATAAAATTAGTTAGGTAATTATTAAACCAAGAGTGATGACAAACATAGTATACTAATGTCAAAAAAAAATTATCTTCAAAATGTAAGTAGGTATAGATTAATTTATTAATAATATAAAATAATCTAATACAATATACATATTATTAATAATAATTAAATTGTATTTTAATGTCATATCTAGGTAGTTTCATAAGATATGGTCCAATTAGTATTCTGTTTTCACAATTAATTATTTTAGTGCAAATTAATTGCTATTACAATTAGTACAAATAATACCAACATCAACATTCTAAAATGTAAGTTAATTATTTAAATACTATACATTTATTTTTAATATTTATTAATAATAGGTTTTAATTATTTTTCAGAATTTCAATTTTAATATTTGGATCAACTATGAATGTATTGATGTAATTATTCAAATTCAAAAATCAATATGTCCTCATCATTAATGTATGTAATGAAAAAACTTCAAATTACTTAACAAGAAAAATTTGCATAATAAAATTTAATGAAACTTTCAATTTAATAGCAAAATAACATTTTTGTTACAATGTGAGTATTATTTGTTTTAAATTAATTTATACTTAACCCAATTGTATTATATTCTTATTGTTATTGAAGGATAATCTAAGCTAAGCGGTCGTCAACATTGAAGTACTTTTGGTGATATTGGAATGTTTTCAAGTTTGTTCTATGATGATTAATCAATAAGCATATTACTATTGCTTGGTACCTTCCCATTTAATAGTACTAATACTCACTAGTTATACCTATCATACCCAGAGTATGCAAATTTATGTGTACATACAACCATCAGAAGACTACTAATAGTATCCAGTGCATCTCAAATATAAAACAATATAAATCAAATGTTTGATTTTATTAAAAAAAAAAAAAATTATAAACGGTAAATTATAGCTCATAAAAAAAATTAGTTGTAATTAGCCAGGTACCTACCTAATATTAATGTTTTAGATTTAGTGATTTAGTTGATTAATAATTGTATGTATTGAGTATTAAGGATTTTTATAAATCTCTAATAATATAGGAATTTAATAAATACCTACCTATTACAATAATCTTAACAGAAAAATAAGGGTATCTTATAATTTTTTTTATGGCTTGAATATTTGTACCTACAAAACCCTGGGTAGTAGGTAAACACGTTGTACTTCCCTGACTCACTCACAATGTATAAGTATGTTCACTTAATTACAAGGTTTTAATAAAAAATAATCCATTTAATAATCAAGTTAGTGATTTGAAATTGTTAGAATATTAATGTCACACTTGTCATGTAAGTTTTAAGACCTGGGGTCTTCAACCTTAATGAGAATTTCAGAAAAAAAATTAAAAACCATAATAATTGTTCTTTATTAATTATTAAATTAATAATATAATAGCTATTATATGGGTTTTTTTTTTAGAGTTGACAAAATTAGTTTTTGAGTATTAGTCAATCTAATTTTTGTTTTGGATTAATTAGGTTTTGATATAATATAATGTTCAGATGTATAAATGCTACCAAACACAGGCATAAGATTAAAGATAATTAGCATATAAAATTGGGGAAAAACTAAATTATGAGTTAACACTCATTATGATCTTTCACTTTGATTTTAGGTTGAAGACCCTTTCTATATTTTAGTGTAAGAAGGGCATGCCAAGCACGCAGCTCATGGCTAATTTTTTGATGGCCCATTGATTGTATTATAAAAAAAATCTGTATTGTAAGTGATGCATACATTTATTAATGCAGATCTTGTATTAGACAATTAATACAAAGTATAATTTAAATCTTTTATTTTAAAAACTTTTAAGATTTACATATTGCCAGATTTAAGTAAATAACATACAAAATCAATTATTCTTCTAAAAATAGATATTACACTTACATATTAATATATTTTAAAATGTTCTACATGACATATGTGACATTATTTTTCTTACGATGATGGTTAAATTGTTTGACACATTTAGGAGTTTATTGTATTATACATGAATACTCTGCTAGTTGCAAACCGTTACGTAATATTATAATAATACTTTTATTTGTTTTGAACATTTAGCCAACAAATTGTTAACTTATATTGATAGATGTTGATTTTTTTTTATTTGTCAACTAGCTGCAGTGGCGTGGCAAACTTCATTAACTTTTGAGGCACAATAATTTATACATATAAGTAATAAATTATAAATACTTATTTAAGTAATTATGTATTTACGTAAATGCTAACTGAGAAAGATTTGCTTATTAGTCTTAGTACACACTTAATAAATTATTATAATATGTGAAATGCCTCTAGTCTCCAGGACACCCTTTAAACTGAGATAGGTACATGCCTCAAATAAAGTCTTTCATCACGCCACTGACTAGTACCATTAGTGAAAGAACCTAGGTTGTAATATGTATAATGTAATACATATAGGGCTAATATTATAACAGAATGTTATTTAATTAAAATTAGTAAATGGCCAAAAGTGAGTTTCTTACATAGATTGAGATAAGTTTGTTATGTTGCTGTTAAGAACTATTTTATTGTAAACAAAATATATTCAATATATGTATAGATAATTAAATAAATATTTTTTAAAAATGTGCATTTTTCATTTGGCTGAATTATAATATTTTTGTTATTGATCGGAAATCCAGATCTTACTCCATTGGATTTTTTTTTTATGGGGATATTTAAAAGATCATGTTTACACTGAACAATCTACTTAATTGGATAATTTGAAAGAGCGCATCACAGTAGCATGCAAGGCCATAACAGTACAAATGTTGAATTCAGTAACTGCGTCAATATTACAACGATACGAAAAATGTGTAACAAATCATGGTGGTCATTTTGAAAATACATTATAATTTATAGTAATAGTTAGGGTACCTATTTCCTTCAAAATGTTATTTTACTTTAATTGTACAGTAAATTGGTACCAAATAAAATTTTAAAATAATAATTAATTAGCAAACTTAATTCATCACAAAAATATCTTGTTACTTGTTATGTTATGTTTATTTTGTTTTTAGTCTATGAATACCTATAACTGCTATAACCATTTCATTTTGATGGTTACACATTATCAGTTAGGTACCTGAAACCAAAAATTGTTACCAAAAAAATAATCAAATGATAATATAATATAATCATATAATGTAACCAGGTTACATATTTTGGTTAAGGCACGAAAACATGACTATTGATCACAGATATAAAATTTTATATCTGTGCTATTGATATAATATTTTGTCATGGATATTATGATGAAACCACGATTGATAGTAGTATCAATACTACCACAGATCAGAATGGTACCATGTTACTATGACAGACTAAACAACAACTGTGTACTATCACGATTATTATTATTATTGTTATTATTATTATTATATTATTCCTCTATTATCTATGCTTCTATGTTTTAATCTTGGTTACTATCTTGGTTAGTTATCTCCGGTTCTTTTTGACTTCTGGTTTTAATAAATTGCCCAGTAGCAGTAAATTGAACGAATACTTAAACGCAAATAAGTCGCTAACGGATTACTCAAATTAAATACTGTAAACGTAAAATCAATTTTTTTCAATATGTTTATAAATTGGCTATTTTGAATTTTTTTTAAAAAATTTAAATCAAATTTAAGTTTTTTTATTTTCTGTACAAAAAAATAAAAATAAAAAAGTTTATATTATACGTATAGTGCAATAGTCAATTAAATATATAAAAAAAAAAAATGAAAAAATATTGATTAGAATAAAAGTTATTTCATTTGTCAGAACTTCGTGGGACACCCTATACGGCGTACTATATTAGAGTATATAGGATTTACCACAAAAAAACTGCACAATAGTGAAGACGGGCCATAAAACTCAATAGAAAATCATGAAAATACATAATATACATATAATATATAAAATTAATGCATTTTTAAGTCCTTGAACTTAAACTTATATTATTCTTATATAAATATTGTCAGTATAAAAAAATCTCAGTTTTGACCTGAGGTGAGTTTACCCGGTTGGGACAGCTACCTAGTAATACTATATGAGTATACGCTTGCTGCAGTTGCAGAAATTCTTAAAAATGTTTCTTTTCGTATACTGTAAAAAATGTTGTTAAATTTCAACAAACGTTACCTCGTAAACTTACCCATGATATTTGAGTTAATTAATTTTGTATTTAAAAGTAGGTAAATTTATCACAAGTATTGAAGTACATAATATTCACGCTAATTTCTGTGTACATTTCGACTGAAAGTGTTATGTAAATATACAGGGGTTATCAATATAAATTCATTCTGTATGTAAAATGTTAGTAAATTTGTTACAGGTACACATGTAAATGAAATTTGTATACATTTTTGTGTAAATTTCAACTAGAAGTGCCATTAACTATACACAGCTGGTAATCAATGTAAATTATTTATACGTAAATACATAAGTAAATTGATCAGAACTATATATAATTAAATAATAATTACAAACACTTATGTGTAAATAAACTCCTGAAATACAGTGAAACCTCATTTAACAAAATAGCGGACACCTCCAAATAGTAGATAAAATGACAGATCCCTAGTGTCCACTATTTAGAGGTTTTACTGTATATGCTACATAATACATAATATACATACAGGCTTGAATATATAGGTTGGAGGTTTCGATTTTTTTCTTGAATTTAGCATATTCGACGTCCGAGGGCTTCTGAGCAGTGAGCAGACGGACGTCGAGAGCTCTTTCGGAAATCGCTGGGACGACGAAACTATTTAAGAGTCATAGATTTGATTCCAGTCCTCAACTCGATAGTTAGGTAGGTAGATTTAGGCGGTAGTGTGGATGACCGCCGGTCATGGTTTCGAAACCTACCGCTTCGCGGACCTTTTTTTTCTTTTATTATTTACCTTTCGTTATCGAATAAATTTCAACTCCTGGTGACTAATATGTATTTACAAGTCAAATAGGTTGGTTAATTTCAAAAAATATTAATTTTTAAATTTACAAATAGTATGGATAAATTTCCACTTTAAAAACATGTAAATTTACAAGTTGTATGTTGTAAATGTACACACATGGCAATATTAATGTGTGTTGCCACACATTTTGTGTGAATTTATTCAAAAAAATGTTTATAGTATAGTTAACATTTGAAAATTGAATAGGTACATGATTGATCCTCTTACATTTTTCTATCTTTAACAAAAAAAGTATACCTATTGAATATTCATATTACTTTTTATGGGCGTTTGAAGTTCAATTATTACGCAAATATACAATTAAAAATTTACCTGTTGTATATAAGTGGGTTGATTAGTGGGGATTTGAAGAATTCATTGATACGTTTAAAGGTAATTATTATTTATTTTATTACAAAATTATATCAATCTATACAATACAATAAGTATAATGAGTAAATTTGATGAATTTTTTTTATTTACAGGAAGTTAGCATTTATGAGTAGGCACTCAGCAGTGCCACATGACCAGGTATACTTTTTAGTTATTATTGTTTTTTTTTTTTTTTATCTTAGTAAATCTTATTGTTGGCCTCTGGCTCACTAAAAATACATGGATCAGTTTTTTTAAGAAGCCCCATAATAATATAACTGTTTGTTTTTATATTATACTTATATTTCTAACTTATAAGTAATGTTGAAATTTAAAGTTGTGAAATATTTTAAATTAGTGATATATTTCAGTATTTTGATAATTTTTTTTTTAATATGTTTTATATTTATATACAATTGTCATAAATTACCTTCAAAGTGTAATGGTATATTTATACCCAACCTAATGTCAAATTATTTTATGACCCTTCATTTAAACTTCAAAAAATACGTTCATTCGTAGCTTGAATGATATAAAAACAAGTTAAGAGTATCACTATATTGTGTGCGCGTGTCATAGGTTCGCCATCTCTGTTATAGAGTACATATTCTTAGTTCAATATTAAATTAGTGAATATCTTATATATAGGGCAAGAAATTATATGCACTAAAAACTACCGAAATATGTATGCCCTTATGCTCTTAAAAATCCTGATATATTTTTTTAATTTATAAATATGAGGAAAAACATTTTTATTTCCGTTATATGCCAACATACAAGATAAGGATAACTACCTATATTACTATAGTTGATAACTTATCGTAGTGAAATATTATATTAAGCAAGTTAAAGACGTTAAACACCGACATCGATTCTGTACTGGTGCGTCCGTCGATCGAGGTAATAAGATAAAGCAGATAAAGCTACCTGTAGTTAAAATTTATAAATGTATTATATTAACTACTTGGGGAAAAACATTGTTTTTTTATGTCAAAGGAAATTTGAAAAATACGATATAATAGAATATCTTTTTTTTTTATTTTTTATTAAATAAAGTTTTACTGACATATGTCATCTTAACTTAGTGTTGATTAGATACATTTTTTTTTTTTTTTTTTTTAACATTTGGAAAAAATATAACAATTAGTAATAATTAGAAAAATTATTAGTAAAAATAAAAACTATCGACTACGTTTTAAATATTTACAAAACGGAAGAAAAAAAAAAATAAAAAAAAATAATAATATATTTATAAATAATAGTTATAAGGTCGTGTGGGCGTCCACGCTTGAGTCGGCGTACAGAAGGTGGGTCACTTAGCTTATAAAATTTCGCACTATGAGCATAATTGATGTGATCAAAGAAGTTGATAGTTAATTTTTTTATGTACTCTGTTATTCTGGGTAGCTGAAAATCTTTGTGAAGTGAACATTTCGTACAAACCATGGAGCATTAGAAATGGTTCTCAAAACTTTTGATTGGAAAACTTGTATTTTATGGATGTGGGTTTTTGCACAATTTCCCCACACAGGGACTGCGTATAGAAGTAACGGTCGTAGAATTTGTTTATATAATAAAAGAGAACATCTCAAGCTTAAAGCAGTTTGTCGGTTGATCAATGGGTATAGTATTTTTAGCCTCTGGTATCCTTGTTGTAGTTTGGAGGTGATATGTGGATTCCAAGTTAATTTTCTGTCCAGAACTACACCTAGGTATTTTATTTTAGGTGACCAAGGAATATTATTACCGCACAAATTTAAGTTACCAGGAGTTTTCGGGCGTCGGTTGGAGAAGAGTACCGCAGTGCTCTTATGAGGGTTTAACATAATTTTCCATTTATCTCCCCATTTTTGAATTTCATTCAGGTGGGCTTGAATATTTTGGGTTATTGTTTCGGTTTCTTTGGCGCTTGAGTATATAGCACTGTCATCAGCGTATAGTGCTACTTCAGTATTATTATTTATTGTAGGGAAGTCCGAGACGTATAAATTAAAAAGTAAAGGTGAAATTTTTGAACCTTGTGGTACTCCTCGTTAATTTGTTTTGTTCCCGATGTAGTATCGTTGATTCGAACTTTAAAGCAGCGATCGGAGAGGTAGGATTTAATTAGATTATATATTGCGGTTGGAGTGTTTAATGTTTTTAATTTATATAAAAGTCCGTCGTGCCAGACCCGATCGAAGGCTTGGGCTATGTCTAAGAAGGCTGCCCCTGTATGTAGTTTTTTTTCAAATCCATCATTTATATGCTCCGTTAGTCGCAGAAGTTGTTGAGCAGTGGAGTGGTTTGATTTGAATCCAAATTGGAAATGAGGGATAGCATTTATTGCATTTAAGTAATTAGTAAGCCTTAAGTGAATAATTTTTTCAAATATTTTTGAAACTGAGGACAGTAGGCTTATAGGTCTGTAATTGCTGGGATTAGAATTATCTTTACCTGGTTTTTTGAACAGTATTATTGTGGCCAATTTCCATTCTGTAGGAAAGTATCCAATTTTTATTAGGGAATTGAATAAGATGGATAAATATGTTATCGCTTTTTTGGGAATATTTTTTAGGATAGTATTAGTGATTAAATTGTGTCCGGGTGATTTTCTTTTTGGTAAATTTTTAATTATATTTAAGATTTCGTTAGGACTTGAGTATGGTAAAATATTTTGTGGTTGAATATCAGGCTCATTAAGTTTTTGTTGAACTAGATAGTTTGTAGAGTTATCTTGTGAGCTGTTTAAAGTGAATGCATTTTCGAGAGTATGAGCAAGCAATTCGCATTTATCAGCTTCTGTATTTAGATAAGCATCTCCCGCTTTTAAGGGGGGGATTTCATTGGTATTCGGTTTGATTAATCTTTTGGTTGCAATCCATAAATTAGAGTCAGCAGGGTGGATTGTAGATAAATATTTTTGATAGCAGTTAATTCTGTGTTCTTCGAGTGAGTTTTTAACCTTTTTTGTTAGATAATTTAATTTTTTTCGATCTTGTGGTAGTCTATGTATTTGCCAGAGTCTCCTCGTTTGATGTTTTGATTTGATTAATTTTAATATTGTATGGGGAAGTTGATTAGGACTGTAATTTGTTATCGTGTTTCGTTTTGCTGAGCATATGTCGGCCGCTTGGCAAATGATTTCGCGTAAATGTTTTACCGCATTATCTGCGTTGGGAATGTTCAAAATATTTTTGGGAATAATTAGATTTTGAGTGATATGTTGTTTGAATTTTTCCCAATCTGGTTTGCCGGTGATAAGTTTACGGGTGGGTGTTGAAAATGATAGAGATGCATCTATTGTAATTTTTACAGGCAAATGGTCTGAATCGAGTTCATGTAGTGGTTCTTGGTGAATGGAAAAACGAATCGATTTTTGTAAAATTACGTCTAATATATCAGAATTTCTATTTTGATCATATGGGAAGTAGGTAGGTGTATCTGGAGCACTCATTATCGTGGAACTGTTTGAGAGATAATTGAATAATTTACGTCCGTTTGCATTTGTAACTTTGCAGTTCCAAGTCGTGTGTTTGCAGTTTAGATCACCAACTAGCAAAATTCTTTGATAGCTATTTAATATTTTGTCAAAGTCATTTGTGTACATTTGAAAGCTAGGTGACTGGTAAACACTAATTATTGTTGTGATTGAGTGATTTATTGAAATAGATATTGCTACTGCTTCAAGAGTTTTCAATGTAGGTAGATATGATTGTTGATGTTTAATTTTTGTTTTAATTATTATAGCGACACCGCCTGATGGTCGTACCGCTAGCCTATCTTTGCGATAAGTAGTGTACCCATTAAATTTAATTTTGTCATTAGCGATTAGATGTGTTTCGCTTACGCACGCGATATCGACATTATGTGCTGATAAGAACGCTGCAAATGTGTTACGATTTTGCTTAATTCCATTGGCATTCCAATTAATGATAACTAGCTTAATATTATTTAAATTATTAAACGACATTGATATTATTTAATAGAACTGGTAGATTTTCGATAACTTTTTTAATAATCTGTGAGATGAGTGAGCTGATTAGTGGCATTAATGACTTTATAAGCTCGTTAGTGATATTTGAGTTGTTGATTTCTTCTTTTTGATGTTGATTAGTTTTTTTTTTTGTTTTTTCGGCGTAGGTTGGAGTGTTGCTTAAGTTTTGAGTTATTTGGATTGGGTCTTGATTTTGGGTATTTATGTGATCGACAGTATAGGCTGGGGTTTTAGTATTATTATTATCGTTTAAATTGCTCGATTGCATTATATGCTTAGGAGCGTTCCTGAAACGTTTGGAGCTATTTTTAATTTTAATTTGCTTATAAATTTTACAACCTCGATAATTGGCAGGATGACATTCATTGCAATTGACGCATGTAGGTGGGGTGTTTATGTCTTTGGTGCATTCAGAATAATGGTGGTTTTCTAGGCATTTGACGCATCTAGGGGGAAGATTACAAAAATTTTTTGTATGTTGGAAGCGTTGGCAGTTTTTACATTGTGGTATGGACGAATCGCTTTTGCGGCTCTCAACTGCGATAACGCAGTGTAGTAGGCGATCAAGTGAAAAAATATTTTTTTCCGATTTGTCTAGTAAGACAGCTACGATTGGGATAGGGGATTTGTAACGGTTTTGGAGACGAGTGACCGATGTGACATTGAATTTTAGCTCAACAAGGGCCTTGAATATTGTTTCTTCAGGGATGGAAGTTGGCATGTTTCTGATTATAACTGATAGATTTCGTTCTTCGGAAAGTTGATAAGTGTGGTATTTTATTTTAATTTCAGATATGTATTTGGTGATTGTACCATAGTCGTCGACAGTTGTTAGATTTAATTTCAAGAATACATTTTTATTATTTATGTTAAAATTGTCTACTATCATAGGTGTGATCTTATCAAGGAACATAATGTAATCATCGATTTCATATATATACAGTGGAGGAATTTTTTGTTTTACCTCTTCGAGATCCATGTCCTCTTCTTCGAGGTTATCAACATTTTGATCTTCATAATTTGCGATTGGTGTGTATCTATTTTTGTTGGTTAGCCGCGGAGACAGGGTCGCACTACTAGTACGTTTGTGGCCCGAATGTTGGGAAGTATTGGTTTTTGCCATGTTGCACCATACACTGAACTTTGATTTATAAACACGCGCGACGGTAAAGATAAGCGAGCGGGATAGGTGTACACACTACCTGTTACGATGAACGCCGCACGAAGACTGAATAGAATATCTAGTAAGTTCTCTCAATATAAATGTATTTATTTTTTTATTTAAGAATTTTCATACTGTATCTTGATCTTCATTTTCATATGTATCTTCATAAATTATAAAATATGCTCTAAAAAATTGCAAAATTAAGAAATATGCATAAATATGCACTATAAATTTTTGATATGTTTTTCGTAGTGTCTTTTAATGTATTTCTATAGCTCGTTTAGCAATAAATCTAATGGTTCAAAAAAAAAAAAATACAAAAGCATGAACTTCCGGGCCCTACTATAATATTTAATTCGCCATCTCTGTTTAGAGTATTATTAGTTTAATTATATTAGTAAATATCTTAAATGTGTATACCTTTATGAAAAACAACACGTTTTAGTCTTCCAAATTTATACTTTTGGGGGATAGGAGTAACATTCAATGTTGAACTTCTTTTTATATTCATCTTATAAAATATACTCAGATAACTGGAAATAATAACATGATACCTAAACTCGAATATACTAATGATACCTGTTCCTTATATACATACCCCGTTGATTTAAAGTTAATTTAGCTGCAGTGAAAGTAAGCTATAATAAGCTAAATTAAGTTGTATTTTGTATCGTTCTACCGTAATGCTATTATTTTGCATACTCAGCGTGCCGTCTAATTAACATTATTATTTACATCTATGTTATATTATGATATTGCAATTTCAATTTGCACACATTTAAATATTGTGTTAAGACAGATGAGTAATTTTAATGAATATGAATAAAATATAATTTATATCAAAAAACATATATATATTATAAACTTAGATACTTTATCAAAGGAATTTATAATTTACGGGACCAGAAAATTTTAAATAAATAGGCAACATAAATTGTGAAATAAATGCAATATTTTGGAAACAGTGGAAGTCTGTAAATATCTTGGTATTACATTATATCGCGGTCGTTACCCAGCATACGGGTATCACAGGCGACGAGCGCTCTGCTCGACAGGTCACTGGTATGTGAGAACCCGTGAGGAGGAGGGCACTTCATGCCATGGGTGGCAACTGGCGACGACTGTTTCGGCTGGACTCCGGGCCTACGGTGCAACGGGCTCCTCTTTCTTTGAGTCCGAGAACACGGAACTCGCCTCCATTATCAATTATTATATATCTTGTGTAACCTTCATGAATAAATCGTCTTACACATATTATAATTCGTCCATTGTTTGTTTAATAGCATATACAACCTGCGGGTTCGTATTACGGTCACCTACGTCCTACTCGTATCTACATAGCATCACGTCACTCGAGCAGTCGAAAAAAGGAAACAAAATCACGAGACCCGAAACAGTTAAGAAAAATTAAATTATCTTATAAAACCTCCCATTCAACAAAAAAAAAGGGGGGGGAATAAAACCTCCCTACAAAACTAGGATATCAAATCGGAATCAATAAAAGTAGGAAAGGGCTCCAAGTGTTATTACACGCTGCAACCTGGTCAGAAAACTATCAACGAACTAACAATCGGGGAACTCAAGGGGAAACTAAAAAAAGTAGTTAGGAACAATGGGCACAAAGTCAGAACTTTACCTAATACTTGAACAACACATTCAGACAACAGAGGGGAAAAACCCACAAACCTACGTTTTTCCCAAAGCTTGATAGGTCTTCTCCCAACCACCAACAACCTGGACCGAGACAACACACGCACCCGGAATCAACACAAAAGAGAACCAACAAATAAAGGACAACAAAAAAACCAAGACATGGGAAAAACCCAAAATCAAAACTTTGAAAACCCAAAACCCAGCACTAGCTTAGAGCGGACCCTAGACCAACTAAAAAAAAAGAGACGTCAAGCACAAGCGAGGATCAGTGGAATAAATGACAGAGAGAATTAAAAACCTAACCTAACCTGAAAACCAAAAACACAGAAAGTTTCCAGGAAAGTGAAAATAACGAAAAACAAAGAAATCCCCAAAGCAAAAACAAAATCGAGGGGGAAAGAGCATAACCACTCAGTATGATATAACCAGGAAAAAAATAACGGATATGACACATATTACGACTTACGAGTCACAGGGTTTTCTCGAGTTTTACAACAGTTTAATACCCTACGTGCACTCAACACTGTTCCCGACCCAGGGGACAAGTACAATGATCACCAAAAGCATCACATCAACGTCGTGTTCCAACACCAATACCGGAGGACAAAATCCACACATAACCGGACACTGAGAAAACCAGAACCACCGAGTGGATTTCCCCAATAAGGACAACATAAGAAACAACGGCCCACATACCACAACGTACAGGGCATACTCTACTGAAAATGATAATACCTATCAAACATTGATACGTAACTGACCGGAGAAGTCGAACCTACTACCACGCGAAAATCCACAGTCAGCAAAAGACGCGCTGCCAAAGTACGTAGGGAAAAAAGAGGATTACCCCACACTCTCCCTAAACACAACGAGAGACGTGCTGATAGAGGAAAAAATCCCGCGACAACGATGATTGGAAGTACTGGCGAAACAACCAAAAGGAGAAGCCGGAACATGGTGGGGGAAAATAAGAGCAATCGACTCCACTTGGGAAGAATTTCACAAAGAATCCACGAACAAGTTCAACGAACCTCAAGTCAGAGCGAAACTGCACACAGAACTGATGGGATGGAAAAAATCCTATGGGCAATCAACGGGGGACTTTGTGTTACAAAATATTCAACTATTCCGAAGGTTGAATACCAGCCTGGACGAGAAAAATGTAGTGGAGACCATCATAGAACTAATGAGATCAGAATATCAGAACATAATAAGGGTGAATAAACCTAAAACGTTCATGAACCTCAACGAAGCAACAAACACTGTGGGAGATCAAACCCAGAAGAGAGGGAAACCCCACTGGGAAAAACCAGATGCTGAAAAAACAGAGGGAAGCACACCAACGCAAAACAAACAAAGAGAATTCTGGAATATCAAGACGTCGGAAAACGGAAAAATGGTCAAGAAAAACAAACCGACAAATAAATAAAAAACCCAACACTACAACAAGACAACAAGGAAAACGGTAGCGGGGAAAACTCCCACACCGCAAACAACAAAAACAAAAACCGCGAAATAACAGAAAACTCACTGTTCGCAGTCTTAATTAAAACTCACACGGAATGGTCATCGTGTTGCTGGACTCACAAGCGGAAAAAAACGTACATACGACCATGGTAGCCGAGAAATATGGAAAACAAGTAGATAAATGTAAAACAACCGTAAGAATGACCGACGGAAATACCCGGGAAACAGACCGAAGATGCTGGATCGAGGCAAAAATCGAAACACTGGAGCTGGTGTTTTAAGAGGAAATAGTAATGGAGCTAGTGACAGTAGTATGATAATAGTTATGTTTACATAACTATAAAAACTACTAAAAACAGTTATAAATTAAACATACTTAATAAAGTTCGATTGTACCTAATTACGAAAAAAAATTTTGGATTTATAAGCATCTAAATATTCTATATGGATCGCCAACCCGCTCAAAAAACTTAATAATATGCAGCATTTAAACATTACACTTATTATTATGCCGCACGATCGTGAACCACGCAACACGTTGCTTTCGACTGGAAATTACTTTACTGAGAGAAATTAAGGTAGTTCCAGTGGTTTGATTAAAAAAATTTAAAAATGTTTAATTTGATAAAGAAGATTAATTTGCATAGGTTTGAGCATCTATTATTTAATAGTTTTAATAGTGTTTAATACATTAAAAAAATAATAAATTTATAAAATTTAAATTGGTTAATAAAGTCAAAAATTGTCTAAAATTGAAAAAGTGCTCTGACCAATGAAAAGTAATCTTGTTTAAGGATTCAAAAAACTTAACATTTCTTAAATCGGATCTACTTACATATATTTGGCAGGTGCAACCAAATAAATATAAAAGTCTAAACTTGAATCTAATTTACATAAATATTTACACAAGTCCAAAGTCAGTAGGAAAAAGTCAGCGGTTACGTGGAGTTGCAGGCACCAAACGGGTTATTGTACTCTGTTATGAATTATGCATTTATGCGTATGTGTTTGATAATTTTAAATAAATCATTGAGTACAAAAAAACGATACAGTGCTGAGACAGACCAGCTTATATTATTGATTATATATTTTAATTTATAAATATATTATATTAAAGGAGATAAGGCCCAATTCTACCTGCTTTACAAAAGATAGATGTGGTATAATGCATCAGGGGAACAAGGTTATAATGTGGGGAGGTCTTTTACAGCGGTTTAATGGAAGTATGTTGAAAGGATCAATCGATCAATGACATATAATATAGTGATGGGAAAGGGACCAATAGAAAAACTGCAGAAAAGATGGAAAGACAGTGTCAAGGAATTATTAGAATAAATTCTAGTAGACTGGGAGCAGGGATGTGCTTGATGGAAAGTTCATTGAAGGAAGTAGGCGGCGGGGTCAAAACGGCTCTTAAAGTAAAAAAAATATATATATATAAAACATTATTTATTTAATAATAGGTAAATACAACTATTATTAATTTATAATATATTATGTTGAATTATGTTTTGCCGAAAATTTCGTTATAATATTATAATCAGAATAGTGTTAATACAATATAATGTGATGTAATATTATACTACCTACACAGTTCGATTTATGTTTATCTTAAAATAATTAAACAAAAAATTTATTATTCTTCAACATTTCTTCATCATTTTCTTTTTGTTTAAGATACTCTTCAATATTTAAGATTGTGATAAATGTTGTTTTGAATCTTGTTGTTGTAATCAAATTATCACAAAAGGGTTTAACCGATTTCATCATTTCTGATTCTGCGAAATATATTAGTAGGTATTAGAAATGTTGAGTGTGTTCATGAGAATGCACTTCCACAGACACGTACAGAACTTGGTTTGTATTCGTTTATAAAGAGTTATTTTTAACCCACAAATTAGGCTAATGTTTAAAAAAATGAAATGCAAATCACATAATACTAAATATACATACGTGATATGCCAAAAAAATATTTTTTCACTGAATTTAATACATCTGTAAAAAAAAAAAAATGTCAAATATTCAATAAATGAAATAAATAATTCTCTGTAAAAAAATTGATTGAATCTCAACTTTGATTCAAATGAAAGGTACAGCACTTATATCCTTATTAGTTATTATATTGCTGTTGACGTGCCTATACTTTTTTAATAATCACTAATCATGTTTCAATAAAATTTAAATAAAAAAAAATGTATGTTTCTATATTTCAACAACAAACTAAACACGCTTTTTTTTATTGTTGACACGTTTTAAGTATTTAATATAGAGGATTAATAGTCCTAAAAGTCTAGTCTAGTCTCTGCATATGTATATCCATAATATAGCTAGGTACCCAAAATTCAACACATCGTTTGAATTAATTTAAATGACAACGTATTTCGGGTTTTGACCTATGCACCTAAAGAGAAATTAGAAACATAATTAGAACATTTGATTTGGAGCTTTAGCAGCACTAAAATTGCAATGTAAAACTTTGAGATTATATTCTAGTAGTTTATCGGGCAAAGTTGGTTCTAGGGTAGGTTATGAAAAAAGTTTAATATTTAAGCAACACTGTCAAGTTTTTCTAAACGGAGGTATGTATAATATTCGTTGAATATTCATATCAACATTTTTTTTTTAAATAATATAATAAAATATTCACTACCATTTTTATAATATTTTTGTTCTTAGATACTGTTTAGAAATCAGATTGATGCCATTTTTTTGGAAAAGTGTTACTAACATTTTTGTAAGAAAAACATAATATCAGAAATAAATTATATTATATTTTTTTTTTTTGAGCCTTTAAAGGTCAAATTTTGAAGAAATTCAAATTCATCAAGACTATAATCAAACATATTTACAAATTGTTTTATGGTTAAATATAAATAAAAATATTTATTTTAATATTTAAGGTTTGAGAGAATTGAATACTAAATTTCACAATTAATTTGGAACATATTACAAGATTTGTTGAGGTCGCGAAGTCTATTTCCTTCATGCCATTGTCATTAGTTGTGATGTGATGTGTAAGCTTTAGTATCCAATTTTTGGTCGATGGATTTCTTCTTTACCCACTTTTCATAATGCTTTTCCCACTTATAATTCGAAATTGTAGAATATAAACGTTGATGAGATTGTATGTTATATTCTTTATACAAATCAAAATATTAAGTAGGTACTTTGATTAATGTTTAGTCTTATTAAAACTTAGTTGGTTCTGCAAAATATTTTATTATTATATATGTAGTGTGTTCATTAGAATGCCCTTCCACAGACACTAACAGAATTTTGTTTGTATGCATTGATACAGGGTAATTTTATTCCACAAACAATGCTAATGTTTAAAAATAAATAAAAATATGAAATGCAAAACACATTAGTACACAATATTTAATAATTATACATACTCGGTATGACCATAAACAATTTTTTAAATAGACTAACATCTGTAAAAAGAAAATGTTAAATATTCAATAAATGAAGTAAATAATTCATCAGATAAAAATTGATTGAATCTCAAGTTTCATTCGAATGACATGTACAGTACTTTTATCTTAATTATGTTGCTGTTGCTGTACCTATACTATTTTAGTAATTACTAATCACGTATCAATACAATTAAAATATTACAATCAATGAAATTAAAACCAATTGTGTTTCTATATTTTTAAATTTTAGTTTTATTTTTATTTTATGATGTAAATAAAATAAAATATATACATACCATTCCCAACATCATCTAAAAAATAATAAAAATAATAATAATTTCAAATTAATGTGATATTATGGATCTATTGATTATAATATAATACATTTTAACATTAAAGTTGTTTGATTTTTAAAAATTACGAACCCTATTGGTTATACAGAGAGTCAACCATTTATAGAAAATTAAAGATCGATCTAAAGTATTTTGTGGTGTAAATTAAATTAAATATATACATACTCTTCACAACATCGGCTAAAAAAAAATTAAAATTATAATAATTACAAATCAATATGATATTATGGATCTATTGATTATAATATAATAGATTTTAACATGAAAAATTATTGATTTTTAAAAATTACGAACCCTATTGGTTATACAGAGTCAACCATTTATAGAAGATATTTAGGTCTATATAAATTATGTTGTGGTGTAAATTAAATTAAATATATACATACTCTTCTCAACGTCATCTAAAAAATAATAAAAATAATAAAAATTTCAAATTAATGTGATATTATGGATCTATTGATTATAATATAATAGATTTTAACATGTAAAATTATAGATTCTTAAAAATTACGAACCCTATTCGTTATACAGAGTCAACCAATTAAAGAAGATATTTAGGTCTATATAAAGTATTTTGTGGTGTAAATTAAATTAAATATATACTTACTCTTCACAACATCGGCTAAAAAATAATAAAAATTATAATAATTTCAAATCAATAAGATATTATGGATCTATTGATTATAATATACATGAAAAATTATTGATTTTTAAAAATTACAAACCCTATTGGTTATACAGAGTCAACCATTTATAGAAGATATTTAGGTCTATATAAAGTATTTTGTGGTGTAAATTAAATTAAATATATACATACTCTTCTCAACGTCATCTAAAAAATAATAAAAATTATAATAATTTCAAATCAATAAGATATTATGGATCTATTGATTATAATATACATGAAAAATTATTGATTTTTAAAAATTACGAACCCTATTGGTTATACAGAGAGTCAACCATTTATAGAAAATTAAAGATCGAACTAAAGTATTTTGTGGTGTAAATTAAATTAAATATATACATACTCTTCACAACATCGGCTAAAAAAAAATTAAAATTATAATAATTACAAATCAATATGATATTATGGATCTATTGATTATAATATAATAGATTTTAACATGAAAAATTATTGATTTTTAAAAATTACGAACCCTATTGGTTATACAGAGTCAACCATTTATAGAAGATATTTAGGTCTATATAAATTATGTTGTGGTGTAAATTAAATTAAATATATACATACTCTTCTCAACGTCATCTAAAAAATAATAAAAATAATAAAAATTTCAAATTAATGTGATATTATGGATCTATTGATTATAATATAATAGATTTTAACATGTAAAATTATAGATTCTTAAAAATTACGAACCCTATTCGTTATACAGAGTCAACCAATTAAAGAAGATATTTAGGTCTATATAAAGTATTTTGTGGTGTAAATTAAATTAAATATATACTTACTCTTCACAACATCGGCTAAAAAATAATAAAAATTATAATAATTTCAAATCAATAAGATATTATGGATCTATTGATTATAATATACATGAAAAATTATTGATTTTTAAAAATTACAAACCCTATTGGTTATACAGAGTCAACCATTTATAGAAGATATTTAGGTCTATATAAAGTATTTTGTGGTGTAAATTAAATTAAATATATACATACTCTTCTCAACGTCATCTAAAAAATAATAAAAATAATAATAATTTCAAATTAATGTGATATTATGGATCTATTGATTATAATATAATATATTTTAACATGAAAGTTGATTGATTTTTAAAAATTACGAACCCTATAGGTTATACAGAGTCAACCATTTATAGAAGATGTTTAGGTCTATCTAAAGTCTGGGCAAATTATAGTAATAGTCATAGTCAATCATAGTTGACGGCTTGTCAACTGAACGGATTCTTAGCTATAATGGTACTCATCGAGTAAGTAAATATTTTTTGATGATAAACATTACATGTATTATGAGACACAAACCACAAATTGAATTACAAAATTAAACAAATTAAAACAATTCATAAATACAATATTTACGTAAGTACCTGTTGTCACTAAAAAAAAAAAAAAAAACTTAATATTTAATAAATATATTATAATATATTATATGATTCACAATTTAAGAACTAAAAGATGACCTAATCAGTGTCTTTCTAGAAAATATATCATTACCAAGAATTTCTGAGCGATCTACCGGTGATAGTAGGCCTTTTAAATGAATGTTACTGTATTTTTTAAATTTAATATAAGGTTATTCAGAAGTAACTGAATTAATATAAAAATATATATAGGTATATAAGCAGTAATAATTTGGTATTATATTTCGGTATACCAAAATTTAAATATTTCACAACTATATTATGAGTGTAATAAATTGGAAAGTTATATTTTAATTTACAGTTAATAAATAGAACAAATATTGACAGGAAATCCATGCATTCCTTAGGTACTAGAAAACTTTTAGGATAAATCACTATATGACAATTATTTTTTATAATGTAAAAGTGATTACGTACATGATACATCTGGAATAAAATAAAAACTCTAGTTATTAATATTATAATCATTCGTTATACTTTTTTACTGTAGGATAAAGGATTCATAGATAATTTAAAAATGTAAGATTCGTCTAGTTTATTATGGAATAAATTAAAATTATTATTAATCATAAAAGATGACTTACCAGTATAAGCTAGAAATAAAATACCTGGTATTACTTTTTAAGTATAATTATAGAACATTTGTAACTTATTCTTATGATGAAAGAAGCAAAACTAATTTTTTCATTGAGAAGTTTTCAATAAATTTACAGAATGTCCAGGAGGACACCAATTTTCAAAATGAAAAGCTTTTGGTAGAAATAAAAAACCAATCTAAATTTGATCATACCATGCACTGTGATTATATGTACAGTATTATATTCTTTACTAATTTGTAGAGATGTTCCGGGTACCCGGCAATTACTCGATGGCCGGGTACTCGATATCATATTTAAGACTCGACTCTTACTCGGTACCCGGCCTAAAACCTACATTTTTACCCGGCCATTACTCGGTACCGGCGTAATATCTTCATTTTTACTCGACTCATATCCGATGGCAAACTCTGATAATCTATTTATAAATATATGCATACCTATAATTAGGGAACTAGTCGAGTGTTCGAATGAATTGTTTTCGAATGAAGAGTGTTCGAACAAACCTATTCGAATGGAAATGTGTTCGAATAGTATTATGTACGAACGTATGTGTTCGAATTGAGTGTTCGAATAGTATTATGTACGAACGTATGTGTTCGAATTGAGTGTTCGAATAGTATTATGTACGAAGGTTATATTTTCCTATTTGAACATAATAACGAGTTTCATACGAATATCATTCATAGTCACAGATATAATTCACCTAATAATTTGTTAAAAAGCCAGATAATAGATATTATACTTTTATGATCGCGCGATAAACCAGCCATATTAAATGTATATATGTATAGAAGTGTGTAGTCATCACTCCAATTACTACAACGATATCGGATAATGGAGATTACATTTTATTCGTATCGGAACATTGTGTGCAGTGAACATTGTACCTATATTATGCGGTGCCTTTGATACCGAGACCAAAAATCAGTGTCCGAGTAACCGTGTAACTAAATGTACCTACCTATAGTGTTTGTTAGTCGACTGTCGAAATGTCTTGTGTTATTAAATGTGTTACGACAATACACAATAAAGTTATGCTAAATGTCAATAATTATGAGTTTATGTTAAATTAACAAAATACGCGAAAACGAGATAACACCGAAGTATATTATTGGATATGTTCCAAAAAATGTGGCGGGACTTTTAGAACTATTGTTGTAAACAATGAACACATAAAATATAACTCTTGTGTATTAAAAGAGCACTCTCACGGTCCAGATCCAATCAAAACTGAATGTAAAAAAATTAAAGAAAATATCAAAAAAGCTGCAAAAGATCACAAAGATCCGCATAAAATTTATCAAGAACAAATAGCAGGTACCTCTTTAATTATTTCATCTCAAATAACTAAAAATATGTCAAAACTACTAATTAAGAGACAAAGAAAAGGAAAATTAACAGAACCGTGCTCTTTGAGAGATTTAAACTTACCACCAGAGTTGAGAAAAACATTATCTGGACAAGAATTATATATTAAAGATATTGGTAGTGACACAGATAAAATTATTATATTATCTACCATCGAAAACTTACGATATTTAAGTGAGTCTCAATTTTGGTTGGCTGATGGAACTTTCAAGTCTTGCCCTGGACTTTTTAAACAAATTTACACGATACATGGAAATATTAAAAAAGGAAATGGGACTATTTGTGTACCGTTAGTTTTTAGTTTAATGGTCAAGCAAACAGAAAATGCGTACAGAACAATGTTTTTAGAATTAAATAATTTTGCTTTAGAAAATGATATAAATTTAACAAGTAATTCTAATTTAGAAATTATAACAGACTTTGAAAAAGCAGCCATTAATGCGATAAACGATGTATTTCCATCAGCTTTTCACTCGGCTTGTTTTTTTCATTTCTCACAAAATATATACCGACATATTCAAAAAGAAGGTTTGGCAACGAAATACATCGAAAATTTCAATTTCAATCTACTTTGTCGCCATCTTCCAGCATTGGCATTTCTCCCTATAACAAAGGTATTAACTTATCATTTATGTTTTTATACTTTTATTATATCGGATACTAAGTAATTATTTTTATTTTTAACTATCCAAGGTCATCGAAGGTTGGGAAAAAATTAAACCATTATTTTCAAATGACGATCGTGAACAAAAACTGTTGGAATACTTTGAATCAACTTATATTGGAAAACCATTCATGAGATTCCGTGGACGAACCCGAAAACCTCCGATGTTTTCTTCAGAGTTATGGTCAGTTGCTGCACGTGTGGAGGTTGAATTGCCACGAACAACTAACATTGTTGAATCATGGCACAGTCGCCTGAATAAGTAAAATACTATAATTGTTTGGTATTCCAAATATTTTTCTCAATGTTATATTTATTTATAGGTTAACATCCAGGAAGCCAGGTGTATATAAACTGATTACCCAATTTCAGCACATTCAGAACGAGACAGAAAGTTCGATCGAATAGTTGATTCAAAACAGGTTTCCAAAAAAGTTCAAAGAGTCCAAACAACAACGAGAAGAACGTATTAAAAATCTTGTTCTAAGCTGTAAAAACAATGCTGACAATGCTGATTTTAATATTTTAGAATTTTTAAGGGGAATTGCTTATAATTTATCTTTTTAAAACATTTTTTTTTTTAGATAATATAATATCATATTTAATTGTATAGTTAAGATTAATAATAATAAATAATAATAATAATAATAATAAATAATATTAATAATATTAATAATAAATAATTTTTATACCGAAAAATTACATTTTGTTGATTCCACAATAAAAATAATATTCGAACATTTAAACTTTCTAACAGATAACATTCGAACACTTTTAATTCAGACACACTCATTCACACATAATATTCGAACGAAAATTTACTCGGCCAGTATTCGGTACCCGGCTTTATACCAGATTTTCTACTCAGAACATCTCTACTAATTTGTAATATAGGTACCTACAACTGTCATAATAATTTCTCAACTTACAAAATTATTTTATTATGTTCCATCCACTATGCTTAAAGGTACCAAAAATTATGAAGAATTAAGAAATGTTTTAGGAACATCTATTATGACAATTTTCGCACTTATTAAACCACACTGAAACAGTTATCGGAATCCCAAAGAATAACCAATACAGGCTAAACATAATATAGTTAGGTACATAAAGTGTAGCTGACCAAAGGACTACACTCAAGTACATTTCCCCACCATCACACATTTCAATTTTTCAGCTTTTTAAAACAGAAAAGTGCTCCTTTATATAATTTGTATTAATATATTTAACAGTTTTTAGCCCAAAAACAAGGGTAATATTAAAAATAAATAAAAATATGAAATACACCACACAATAATAGACAGTATTGTATAAATACGTACTGCCTTGCATATAATTTACCAACTGAACCAAAACATCTGTAAAAATAAAATGTTAAATATTAAATACTTAAATTAAATAAATTATTCATCTGGTAAAAGAAATTGGTTGAATCTTAACATTCATTTGAATGACATGTACTACAGCACTTATATCTTAACTATGTTGCTGTTGATGTACCTATACTTTTAGTAATTACTAATCACATATCAAAAAAAAATTGAAATTAAAAAAAAAAATTTAACTTATTGTGTTTCTATATTTCAACAACCATGAACAAACTAAACATATTTCTTTTCTTTTTTTAATGTTGACAGGTTACTATTTAACGGAGTCGATAAATGCTAATTTCTCTGCATATGTATATACATAATATAGCTAGGTACCCCAAATTCAACATTTCATTAGAATTAATTTAAACGACAATGTATTTTGGGTTTCAACCAATGTACTTAAATCTAAAAGAGTTACCTATTAGAAAAAATAGTTAAAACATTTGTATTGGACCATTAGCACCACCATTGCCTTAAACTCCGTTAAATGCAAATTATGCTCACTTTTACACATTAATTTGAGCCTCATATTAAATAAAAAACAAAGATCTAATAAAGGTCAAATATTATAACAATTATAACAGAATTAGAACAACTATTTACTTCCTTTAACCAAGACACACTACACAAGAAGTGACCTTTTTAATAATATATATTATGTTATAGTAAAACTTAATTATTAAACTATGTTTATTTGACAATGGTTAGATTCATGAAGTAGTATAATATTCTTCTCGATTCCGTATAATAAAGTTGGACAGAATAAAGCAATTTAAAACTACCCGTTGACATAAAATTATAAAATTAAAAATGTCTAGATTGTTTAATATTAGGTTATTAATTGAGCCAATCAGGGAATAATATGTAAATGTATGAACAGTAATTTTATTTATAATTCGAAATTCTAGGATATAAACATTGTTGATTGTATGTTGTATTCTTTATACTAATACAAATATTAAGTACTTTCATTAATTTTTAGTTCAATCTTTATTTTATAGTGTAAATTAAATTAAATGTATTATACATACGATCCGAAATATAAGCTAAAAAATAGTAATAATAATTTGAAATTAATATGCTATTATGGACTTACCGTTAACAGTATAATACCTTTAAAATATAGGTTGTTATAACTATTTATTGAAGATGTTTAGGTCTATCTAAAGTCTAGATAAATTATAGTAATAGTCATAGCCAATCATCGGTGACGGCTTGTCAACTAAACGGAATCATAGCTATATTGATACTTATCGAGTAAGTAAACATTTTATGATGTTCATAATCACATGGGTTATGAGACACAAACCACAAATTGAATTACAAGAATAAACAAAATAAAACAATTGATAAATACAATATTCACGTAAGACGTACCAATGGTCCCTAAAAAAAAAAAATCATAATATTTAATAAATAATATTATAACTTATTTGATTCACAATATAAGAATTATAAGGATAACCTTATCATCGTCCTTCTAAAAACTAATATTACAAAGAATTTGAAAACGATCTACTGATGGGAGTCACGCTTTTGAATGATTAGGTATTGATGTATTATTTAAATTTACCATAACGTTATTCACAAGTTACTGCATGAATTATTAAAAATAATATATATAAATGTATATAGACAGTAATTATTACTTGATATTATATTTCAGTATACCGATATTTAAATTTTTAACAAAATTGTATTTTGAGTGCAATAGATTGGAAAGTTGTAGTTAATAAATAGGAAGAATTTTGACAGGAAATCCATACATTTCTTACTTGAAAACTTTTAGGAAAAATACTATATTATTATGACAATCATATTGCACAAAGTTAAATTGATAACGTACTTTTTGAATCTGGAATAAAATAAAAACTAGTAATAAATATTATTAAATACTCATAGTATATATTTTCAACTATAAGATAATGGAATCATGGCTAATATACACAATATGTATGATTCATCTTCTATTTTATGGTATAAAATAGAATTATGATTAAACGTAAAAAAATACTTGCTTATTTTATCTAGAAATAAAATACCCGGTATTAATTTACAAGTATAAATTATAAAACATTAATTGTAATATATTGTTATGATGAGAGAGGCAAATCTAGTGGTTTCATTGAGAAGTTTTCAATAAATGTATGGAATGTCCAGTAGGACACCAACTTTGAAAATTAAAAGTTTTTGATAGTAATAAAAAAAACAATCTAAATTTGATTATAATAATATTAATACAACTTTCATAATAACTTATCAACTTACAAAAAAAAAATATATTCTTTTTTTAATAGAATAATAATATATTCAAAATCTAATTTTTTTTAGGTCCCATCTATCCTTAATGCTCAAAGTTGCTACAATTATGAAGAATTAAGACATATTATTTCAGGAACATTGAGTTAAAAAAATCATTGTTTAATAGGTAAAGTTAGATACATTAGGAACATTTTTGCACTTATTAAACCACAATAAAAATGTTATCAGAATCGCAAAGAATAACCAATACATTCTAAAAATATATGTAGGCACTTCGCACATAAAGTGTAGCTTACCAAATTACTATATTTTCTTTAAAATTCAAAATTGCCCTTAATATATAAGCTTTAGAACATCAAAACTCTATAGTATCTATATATAGTATAAAGTTTTCCAGATGTAAAATATATTTTATATGATTTACAATTCTTAAAAAAAAAATTTTAGGAGAAGAAAAATATTGTTTATGTTAATTCACCAAGAATCTTTCAAGCAAATAAAAAAAGATCAATGAAATAATAAACTCAATAAATGTTTCTTACCAGTCAAGTCAGCTAAATTGTTATAAAAAAAAAATTATTTGTAATTATTAACCAAATTAATTGTCACTAAAATATATTAAATAATGAAGATCCAGGAAGAGACTACGATATTTTCTGTCAAATATTAACACAATATTGTTATAATGCTACAATAAAATTCCTCTACCTAAGAGTATGTTAATTAGATTGTATTCCAGTTGCCTGTCTGCGTTTCATAACAATATTTTTACTTGATACTTTACCCATAATTCAATCTAATAATTACAGTTAATTTTAACCTTTAGATGGTGACGTTTTAGATGAACTGAGAACCTGGTAATTACATTTATGGTAGTGATATTTTCCTTCAATTGATTTGGTGATCCTGTTCTCTTTTGTCTGGTTAATTTTGAACTTATATGGGCCACTAGTAAGTAGTAGTCCAGGCAAATTAAACTCAATTTTGACAAATAGCGGAAAAAAAGCAGGAAAGCTGAATTTTAGTATACACCTTTATTAAAGGGTACTAAGTAACATACTAAAAGTCCCCAAAGATTTGATGATCGCTACCTCCGCTAGAGCGCGCTTTGTACAGGAAAAATCAGTTTTTTTCAAATAACTCGGTTATTTTTGAAATTATAAGAAAAATATTTATATACTATATTTTAGAAGAGGTAATTACCTATAAAAAATATACTTACATCATATTATGTCGGACCAATATTTACCTTGATAATCGCACATGAAATATCATATAATTGGTTATTTCTATCTTATGACGTCCTTAATCGCGATTAACACAGTTTTTACTTTGTATTATACTATTATAAATGAACAATTTTGAATTTTTTGCTTTATAACTATTATATCTTATTAAGTTAATTGCATGTATGTCAATTTTGACTGATTTATATTGGTTATACATAGTATATATTTATTGTATATCCTATTATAATGATTATTAAAAACCTATTATTCTAAATATAGCAATGCCCCGTACAAAATATTTCTTTAAATAACTTTGATGATCTCAAATTAGTTCCCGTCGCATTAATCTACCTCAGTCGAGTGCCTGTAATGTAATAGAGCTTATCGTGCCAATACGTCGCGTATTATTTATTATATTGTTTAAGATATAATTTATATAATTTTAATTATTTATTCATAGATTATTTTTCATTTGAAATTCGAAAATATAAGTTGATAAGTATGTCTTTAAGTAAGTGTTGCATTAGTGAAAATCAACCTAACCTATCAAAATATTTTGAAAATGTTATCGTGTATAGAAAATTCAAATATAAACAACCAGTAAAAATTTCATGTATATACGTTCATTTCTTTTAGAGTTACACTAAAAACAAAATCGATTTTTTGGAAAACCAATTTTGCGTAAAAATTCCCGTTTTTCCTTCATTTTTATGTTGTTTTCCCGGTGCTTGTAAAACTACTGGGAAATTTTTACTTTTGACCCCCCCAAAGTACCAACTAGATTCACTTTCCTATCAGAAAAGATACTGTTGAAGAAAATCCAAGCACTTTTACTGTCCTAAAACGTGATGACAGACACAAAAATAAAAAAATTAAAAAAAAACACACATCATTGTAAAATCACTAAAATCACTAAAATCAATACATTCATCGTTTCACTCAGAATCTAAAATAGATTAACTTTTTTTAAACTGAGTTAAGTTAATATTTTTTTCTTTATTAACTTTTAACTTATCGAGTTAAACTTATAATTTGTTAACTGCTAACTTTTAAGTTTTAACTAATCGATCTTGTGTCCTCTTAACTTAATTTAACTTAAGTTAATTATTTTCATTAACTTGCCCACCTTTGCCTATATATATAATTGTTATTTTATGTTTAGATAGTAATTTATTATAAATTATGTACTCGTAACATTATCATTCAAACTCATGTCATGATAATTACAAAACAATAAACTGTTCATTTGTAATAGTATAATACAAAGTAAAAACTGTGTTAAACACAATTGCGGACGTCATAAGATAGAAATTACCAATTATATGATATTTCATGTGTGAATATCAAGGTAAATATTGTTCGGATATGATGTGAGTACATTTTTTATAGGTAATTACCTCTTCTATAATGTAGTATACAGGTATTTTTCTTATAATTTCAAAAATAACCGAGTTATTTGAGAAAAACTGATTTTTCTTGTACTTTGATTAATCAGTCTCATTTGGCTTATAAGTATTTCTCGTGGTTTCACAAGCCCTCGCCTGTGAATAGAGTCTGATTTTATAATCTATTGATTTTCACATTCGAGCTGAGGAAAGTGAAAACACAATTTTCGAGACATGATTTATCCTTGCTATTGTGTCACACTCGTTTGTCTTTAGTGTTAATTATATTGAATCGTTTTACCTGTTTCCTATTCGTATGTTTGTTTCTTGGTAGTCTTTAGAAAGACTGTTTTAGTATTTGTATGTATCATTACAATATAAATATAAAAAATGGATTAAAGAAAATGTTGGTTTAAACTTTATGGTTTCAACTATATACATTTTGTTAGTACAAATATAAAATTCTACATAAATTAAATTATAAAACTACATAATATTTACGTACTCATCCACTCTATAAAAACAAATTATTATAATGTTATTGTTACTACATGTCATATTGTAATTAATAAAAATATATTACTCAGGGTTAATTAAAAATTACCACAGATTCAAAATATTGGTAGGAAATCATTTTAATAATGTGTCAACTTATTGTTTTGTATTGAACTATAATACAAACTATAATGGAAGGTCACCCTGCTGAATAGTACACTTCAAATGTCGCGTGTGCATGGAATATCAAAATCAATATTTGATTTATGCGTGGAATTTAAATTAAATGATCAATCATTATAATGCAAAATGTATTTAGGACTGAGGCTGTATTAAAAGTATCTTTCAGGGACTATTTTTTTTGCGATTGTGTGTGTTTGTTCAAGTATATAATGTATTCATTTATAACAGAAACTGTATGCGCCCTGAATAGGGGCAACCCAAAGGACCACTCGGGGTACGCCCGAGAACTGAATATGACTGTTGTGGGCCAATGCCACCACTAGCGCCGACTATTTGGGTGGGTAGGCAACTATAGGTGCCCTTGCCTGAAAGTGTACAAGGTAGGCAATTCTACGCACGACGACGACAATCAGGACTAGAGATCCCTACCAAAGGAATTAGGATGGTGCAAGCTAATTATGGGGAGGGGGGTCTCTGTGGTCAATTTGGTCTGGTGCAATGACCACAGAGCTCACAAAAAACACAGGAACAGTACTTAAAATTATCTTAACCCTATTGAAGTCTTGTGCTGTGGTTGAGCTGCACCGACGGTGACCTGGACGACCTTCGCGGCCTCTCACACAACGTTCGTTGCTGGCGGACTTACGCGGACATGGATGTCTCAATGACGACCTGGGCGGCTTCCCACACACCACGGCGAGTGCTGGCGGACTTACGCGACGATCCGTATGTCGGACTGAGCAGAGTTGGTGGGCACATGACACGAATACGCGGCAAGGGCCAACTTCCACACAGACAGTTAATAATAATAGAAAAACTCACACGGTTGCTGTTCGTAATGACGAGGATTTATTTCAATAATATTATGTTATGTTATGTCATTTCAATAACGAAGTGAGATCCAGTCACAATGACAACACAAGTAATAATAATAATGGCCTGGTTACATGGACCACACAGTACAGGTTTAACAATAATTTATAACCACATCACGTTGTGTACGTACCAAAAGGGTACTAAACCAAAAGTAACAGACGTATATAAAAAAGGTATGCGCAATAGCAGAAAAAGAAAAAGAATTAACAATTAATAATTTGCGAACGACGAGAGTATATACAAGAACGAACAACGCAATGATAATAATTTCACAACAAGGGCGTTGGCCGCAACAAGTGATTAGGTGATATACCATAAACACAATGATAATTTAACATAGGAGACAAACAAAGACAATATAATAAGTGTATGAGGCAACGGGCTGACCGATAACTCACATTAAAACAACACAGAGAGATTAAATAAATATAACAATTATAATAATTCGCAAATAACGGAATGAGAGGTGTATAGATGAAGAGGGAACTGATAGGAGTAGGTCGTCATCGCCGTACAGAATTGCACACCGCGATGCGCTAATAGCTGGGCGCGAACAGAAACAATGGTTGGATTTTCAACTCTTAGGGCGTTTTCTAGTAGAAAATTTAATTTTGGGAGGTATATGTTATAATTTTAAGTTGTTTTCAAATTATTAAGGATACACAAAAAAATACAGAAACACCCGAAATTTGTATGCAAAATGAATTAAGTGTTTTTCTTTTAATCAAAAATAAAAATGTATTTATAGCCTTGACATTTTCCAATTAAAACCGTTTTAAAGTTAAAATTTATTTGAGCTTCAATAAAATTATAAACATCTTAAAATTATAATATAGGTCTGGTCATAAGGTTTAAATGAAAAATAACATTATTAACACTATTACAATATATTAAAAATAAATAAATAATACTTACTTTCCTTTACTATAAATAATAAAGTTTAATAAATTAATAAATATGAACATAATATTTTCCACAAATTGATAATAATTCAGTGGCATATTAATATATTAATCTAAATCTATAAAACAGAAACACGAGTGGCGCCGCCTATGCACTAAATCCGAACTGCTATAGACGAGAATGGAGGGAAATCGGGGCGGCGGAGCCGTCGCTGCGTTATCACTCCTCCTTATCGCTTTTCGCGGTTTCGACCGTCTTTCACGATTTTTTTTCAAAATTTTCGAGTTTTACCCCCCTCGGAGGCCTCGGGCGGCCCCGTTCGGACCTTATTCGAGTTCCTCGGTAAATTTATAGTCGGCGCGCGGCCCTACTTTTCGCTCGGCGGGCCCGCGGCGGTGGATGTCGCGTGCGATACGAGCGTCGCCGTCGCGCGCGTTTTTTGCCGTTTTTTTTCGAAAATTCGAGTTTTAGGCGTTTTAGGGCGTGTCCGACCTCCCCGTTCGGATCTTATTCGCGTTCCCCGCTAAATTTACAGTCGGCGCGCGGCCCTACTTTTTCAAAAACGAGTCCCCCGGCGGACGATTGGATCGCCGAGAGCGCCGCGTCGTCGCCGTTTCGACGGTTTTCTCGACTTTTTCGACTAGAGTCGCGTTTAGCACCTCTACGAGACGTCCGACCTGCCCGTCGGCGACGTATTCGAGTTCCACGCTAAATTTATAGCCGGCGTGGGGCCCTACTTTTTCAAAAACGAGCCCTGGGGAGGAGTGGCGTCGCGGAAACGAGAGTAGGTACCGATTACGTATCGCTATATACAGGCATAAATATGTAACGTGCCCTACAGCGTTACTTGTTGATTTGGAAGCAATAATTGAACAATAACCTCTTTTGATTGTATTTATTGTATTTATTTTATAAACAGTTTTATGGAATTTATCCTAAGTCCAAATAATAAACTAAAAGCGAGTTGTGACTATGAAGTTTAGTGTGACTGTTGAAATTGAGGTTGGTTGTTCGTCTGACGGACGCCCGTCCATCAGCTCTCTACGATGGATCTCTGTCCCTTGCCACTTCCATACTTTTTAAGACCATATATGGTCTTGCGGTTAAGCCTTTTGTGACCTTTTGTGAATTTCACACTCTTGCACGCGCCGGAAGTCTACATATATCTATATTGTACATTTGTGGTGTTATTTAACATAATTATTTTCATATATTCATAATCAAGTAATTATTCATATACGTAGTCCTATATCTATTGTCGCATGCAGTTCATGGTCACGCGCTCGATATAAAAATTATTAATATTATATTATTACTATTTGAGTTTAATATTTATATATACGCGGATCGAATATTATATGATTACGTATGCATTGAATGTGTTTAACCCATATGGCTAAATAGTCACAGCTCGCTACAAATACATGCGTCTCGAGGTTCGATTTTTTTTCGCAAATCTCGCGTTTTATACGTCAGAGGGCGGCGGATCCGGAGGTCCACTCGCCGAAGCGGTCGGATCGCCCGCTCAAACGCCTTTTGACGGCCGTCCAAACGGCGTTCGCCTTTCGCGTGCACGGCGATGTCATACATTTGACTCTGAATTTCATCTCAGTAGGTGGCTAGGTTGGTTAGGCGTTAGGACAGGTGACTCGAGGGTCGTGGTTTCGAACCCGGCCGCCGGGATTTTCGATAAATTGCGGGGGCCGTGTTAAATCTGAATTTTTTTTTCACTTTTTTTTTTTCGTCGTTTCGCTATCACTTCCGTCTTATCGTATTTAACGAAAATGTTCGGTTTTTTTTTAAATTCGAATTTTACCGCCTCTACGGACTTCGAAGACTTATTCACGTTCCCCGTCAAAGCAGTCCTTGATACTATTTATTACTATACACGGCTTGAATATATGCGTCGAAGAGTTCGATTTTCTTTTTTTGCCATTTTTTTCTAAAATTCCAGTTTTAGCTCTTTTCGACACTTCTGCAATCCCAGTTGATGACTTATTCATGTTCCCCTCTACATTTACTCGACCACCGTCGAGTATAGGTGTTACTATATACAGGCATCGAAATGCATGCGTCGAAGGTTCCTTTTTTTTTCTCGAATATCGCGTTCTGAACTCAGTAGGTAGGTAACACGGCCGCCGGAATTTTTTTTTCACTTTTTTCTTTATTATTACTTTTCGATTTCACTTCAGTCTTATCATATTATAACGAACATTTTACGACTTTATCGAGTTTCACCGTCGAAGGCTTATTCGCGTTCCCCGCCAAATGTATAAGTCAGTACTTCGCTCGAGTCGAGTGCCGCGGAGGAGATCGGAGAGCGGACAGTGTCGTTATTACTATATACGGAAATGAAAATATGCGACGAAAAGTTCGATTTTTTTTTCGTCATATAAATATGATTAACGGAAACGTTTCAGTGTTTTTTGGAGGATCATGGGGAAACAAAATCCCAATCAGCTTATCGAGTTTCGCTTCTAAATCGCTCTACTACCTATACTATAAACGACAAAAACTATTAAACGTGGCCGACTATATTAGGACTAGCACGGGCGCCCGAAATGTTATTATTTATATACATTTGATTTACGTCATTTGGCGTTTTCATGCCTTGACCCGGACGTCGCACTATCCGACGAAGTCAGATTGCCTACCAGGGTTGCTATGTCCAACGTCGAGGAAGGTGACTGACCTGCTAGACACCAAAACATATACCAATTTTTTTGCACGTGACCTATTACTTAATTTTGCGTCAGAAGTCACACGTTGTCCGCTATCCGACGCTGGACCCTAGATCCTGCTAGACCCCAAAACATATTTTCGCGTAATTACGTCGAGGAAGGTGACTCGGTAGTCGGATTGCTTACGAAATGTTTTCAATTTTTTTTCACGTATTTCATTACTTAATTTTGCGTTGTTGGTGACTGCAATGGACGCTGTCCCGGCCGCACATTGCCTACCCGGATAACATAGATGACTGACCTGCTAGACACCAAAAAATTAGACGGTGGCTATATGATTTGCACGGACGTCCGAAATTTTTTAAATACTTTTCAAGTAATTTATTACTTTTTTTGCTTTTTCGGTAACAGTAACGAACGTCGTCCGCGATTCGACGCAGTCGGATTGCATACGTGATGACGTTCCCCAGCCGTCGAGTATTGTCGGATTGCCTTCCAGGGTGACTACGACCAAAGTCGAGGAAGGTGACTGACCCGCTAGACCCCAAATACTATTACTACGGCGAACGTCATTCGAGGTGACTGACCTGCTAGACACCCACAAAAATACAACGACGATTTATAATTTTTTTACGGAATTTTGAATTTCCGGCGGCAGTAAAGAACGTTGTCGTCGAACGTTGTTGCTTACCGGGGGGCTACCACGTCGAACCACGGTGGACCTAACCTTATCAGAGTTCCTTATCACACACCGACCAGCTCGAGACTGACGACCAGACCAACAGACCACTGCAGCTTCCGAAATCGAAAACACTCATTACCGACACCTGGGGGTCGGGGGGTATCCCCCAGCGACGCTCGGAGAGCTAGTATATATATATAAAAGGAAAAAAATAAATTTTGGTTGTATAACGAGAAAGACATAAGTTATATATTTAGCTGTATAGTAACATAAATTTTCAAAGTTACTGTTTTAATAATTTTCGAAAATACATGTTATTATTATTTATTTTAAAACCGTTTAAAGTTCAAATCTATAAAAACTTCTTTAAAACCATAAACATTTTTAAATTATTTTATAAGTTGGGTCAAAATTCAAACATATAAAATACACATACCTACTCCATCTGTAGATAATAATATTTAACTTGTTAAAATAGAGTAAATAGATTATAGGCATATTTATATTTATATTATAATGCTGTAAATGTGAAGAATTCTAGATTTTGGGAAAAAAATTATTTTTGTCATCTGATCATAACAGGAAAGGGAAAGTAAAAATATGGCAATAAACATATATTTTACTTACCAATTTCCTCTGGAAAAAAAAAATATCATAAAAATGTTATTAATAATGCAACATAAGATACAATTAATACATGAACTTTATGGTTGTATTCAATGTAATAATATAATTATTTGGTTTTCACTATTTCTAATACAAATTTATGAATATGGATGTGTGAGTATTAAAAGTATTGACTATACCTATGTGAATATTTATATATACCCTTATTGTTTTTGTGATGCACATACAAAAGTTATTTAATTTCCTTTTTAAGGAATTCATCTTATTTTTTATCTCCAATAAATATTTTTATCTACTAATGGACATTGAAGCCATAATGGACGAAATATTGAATATTATAATAATATAATTTTGAAATTTCGAACAAAATAAAATAATACATTTTAGTAAAAAATGTTTTAAAAAATATTTATACTTACTAATTTCAGCTGTAAAAATGTATAATAATAATGAATAGGTTATTAATTATAACTATGTTATAGTTAAATCAACATTTTCAATAGAGGACATTTTAATTTCAATTTCAACAATTCCTATCTATATTTCAAATATGATTGTAAAAAAAATTGCAAATCATTAACATAAGTTAAACGTACAATCTGCATTGTTACTATGTATACGTTATTTATCTTTTGTGGCTTGAAAAAAAATCATAATTGAAATAATTTCAAAATAAAGGGCCCGATTTTATTGTGACAATTGGAAATTAAATTGTAAAAATAATGACAAATATACAATATTACAATGGGTATGAAAGTTTTGATTTAAAAAGTATACCGTTTTTGTATAATTTGGATGACAATTTATTATTGAGAAAATAATAGTGAATAACGCCTATCATATAAAGTTATGATTGAGTGTGCAAATTCGCAATAAATTAAAAAACACAAAAACTACGTACATTGTATTTTATCTAAAGAAAAAAACACAAATAGGTCTAATTAGCTTAAAAATGATTAAATATATAATTTCTTATATACATTTAAGTAACTATTATCATCAATAATACGTTAAAAAAGGTAATATTATTTAGTCGTCAACGTAATAACTATTTATAATCTATACAACTACAACTATAATAATATACAGGGTGTATCTTATGACATTGTACGCGGGGTTTTTTGACGATTACGGAACGATGATATGGAATTTCGTTAAAACGAAAAAAGACGTGTTTCTTTATTTTTAACAAGCAATTTTTTTATAACAATTTCAAAATTTTTAAACAAGCAGGTATACCAATAGCAAAATCAACTTTTTTTTTGAATGGTAACCACTATATTTTTTAATGGATTCTGGTAAAGCTTTTTTTTCTGAACATTTTGGTAGTCAAATCGTCAATTTTGGTTCTCTAGTTTATTAACTATGGTCCTCCAAAGATTAGTAAAATATGCATTAATACTTTTAATTGAAATAATGGGTATAGGTTTAATTTACAAGCGCTAAACAATTTTTTCTTATAACTACCATTTGATACACTACAATAGTTGAATCGGTAATCTAATGACACCCTCAAAAAAAAAAAATAAATAAACATACATAATTATTTGTAAACATACTTCATTATTTTTATTTTAACATACGATCATAAAAATCAATATTATTATTTTAATATCCAAAACTAAAAAGGATGGAAAGGGATGAATTACAACTCCTATGTTCATACTTTGGATGCTATGGTTAAAATATCAAGTTTATACTTTATACCGCTACGAAAAGAGCACCACAAAACATTGCACTTTTTTCGTTGCACATAATAATGTCAACAATCGAATACCATTTACCAATTTACCATTATTACCTTAGCCACCTACCTAATTAAGAATTCAAATTTATGATATTGTAAGAAAAGTAACTGTGATGAAAAAAATGTAAAGTAATTAATTACGATTAAAATAATATTGATTTTTATGATCGTATGTTAAAATAAAAATAATGAAGTATGTTTACAAACAATTATGTCTGTTATTATTTTTTTTTTTTTTGAGGGTGTCATTAGATTACCGATTCAACTATTGTAGTGTATCAAATGGTAGTTATAAGAAAAAATTGTTTAGCGCTTGTAAATTAAACCTATACCCATTATTTTAATTAAAAGTATTAACGCATATTTTACTAATCTTTGGAAGACCATAGTTAATAAACTAGCGAACCAAAATTGACGATTCGACTACCAAAATGTTCAGAAAAAAAAGCTCTACCAGAATCCAAATATAGTGTTTACCATTTGAAAAAAAAAGTTGATTTTGCTATTGGTACACCTGCGTGTTTAAAAATTTTGAAATTGTTATAAAAAAATTGCTTGTTAAAAATAAAGAAACACGCCTTTTTTCGTTTTAACGAAATTCCATATCATCGATTGTTCCGTAATCGTCAAAAAACCCCGCGTACAATGACACACCCTGTATATGATTATAATTTACATGTCAGAAAAATAAATATAAAATAATCATTACTCATTAACGTAATGGTTCTCTTCATCCATCAATATAGAAAATGAGTAATAGTATTGTAATTTGGAAACGTAAACATAATTTATTATAATAAAGTATTCAGATTTGAAACAAAATATTTAAAATTATCTTAGGTAGCTACTCAAAACACTAATTACCACTTTTTTGTACGAAACAACTTCAAGATTTTGGTACAATGTTGTAATAAAATGAAATAACTTTGTTTTAACTAACAACTCTTGTTAAATTTTAATTTTTGTTACCATTCATATCCATTTTGTTTGCCTATTTTCTTCAACAAGACAAATTATAAAACTTATAAATACTTACCAACATAATTGTCTATATAAACAAATAACATTTATCTTATACAATAAATTAGTTAGTTTCTAGTAAAACTATTTGAAGGTTATTTTTTTGGTTTTAGGAATCCACCTTATTTTCTATCTTCAATGTTAATTTTTATCTCTACAAATGGACATCGAAGCTATAATGGGGGAAATAATTATTATTATAATAATGTAATATTGATATTGCACACAGAATAATACATTTTAATAAACATTTTTTTTTTTTTAAATATATGATTCCCAAGTTCAACTTCTAAAATTATAATAATAATTTATAAGTTATTAATCCAAACTATATAAATAATAATAATTAAACATTTTCATGCGATGAACTACAATAAGTAGAAACAGTAATTGTTAAAATATGTTATGAACAACGTGGATCACATTAAGTTTCAGTTAACTACGAAAATTCGCAATACAATAAAAAACACATAAATTATGTACGATGTAATGGATCTAAATAAAAAACAACAATAAGTTTATAGGTGGTTAATTTTTTTAACTTATTGGCTTAAAAACTACTAAATATATGAAAAATAAAATATGTACCTACATTTAAATTACCATAATTACTATCAATAATAAGTTAGAAATAGTAATATTTTGTTGTAAACATGATAATCATTTAGAAGATACGAGTACAAGTACCACTATAGGTATAATAATCATAGTATGATTGTATTGGAATTGAGATCAATACATTTTATTATTACAATATAAACAATTTATATGTTAGCATAATAAATAATAAATAATCTAAATAATATGGTTAAAATGGCACAAATGGATACGTTTCTAGTAGACCTATCGTTGTTCATTGCCACAAATCGAAAAAATGTTTATCTAATTTAATATGATTTTCAATACCTTGAGCTTACATATGTTAAATATTTACGGTGAATATAAATAATCCAGGCCTATTTAATCCTACTGTTATAATTCAGGATATTTCTTGGAAATATTGACCGAAAACGATTATATATTAGACTCCCACACACTTATGTGCGTTTACTTTGAACGCACAAGTCACTTTGGTGTCATCGTGTTAAATCGCCTACAATAATTTCTTAAAATACGGCCGATCACAGTCCCCTTTAAAACTAAAATTAAATTGAGATCAAATAATTAAAGTTCTAATTAAGTCTAATATATTTAAAAAAAGGATGTATTTAAAGTTTTATTTGTTAGTTGGCAATAATCTTACTCATTTTTTCAAGTTCTTCCTTAGTTATCTCTATTAAAATATAAAAAAACGTAATTAAACCAAAATTATATAGACATTATCAGGCAGTTACTAACACTGTGGCAAATTGCAATGTTTTGTTCTAATGAAAAAATATTTACTGAGTATTTAGGGTAAATCACATGAGAACTTTATCCGGTCATTGTTAAGGAAAAGATATTTTTTGGTATTAATTTAATTGATTTCAATAACTAAGTACAATAATATTTTCTATTATTTTTTGGTTGTAAATACTACCCTAGTATAAGATGTGTCTCTGATCTGATTTCTGTCAAACCTGTTTTATTTTCTATTAATATGTTTGGTCGTAACTTACTATTATCTTCATATTAATTGTGATTATTTGTTTTTTGTGTAGTTTCTGTCAGTGCTCAATTCTCTGATCTAATCGGACGTGGACTATTGTTTTTGAGTTTTTTTTTTTGTAACGTTGTCTTCTCACTTATCTATATCATAAGTTATTTCTAAAGCCTCTACCTAAGTCGGTCGTTGCTATTTTCCCTGATATTGGAACTATCTTCATACGAACCATTTTCATACAGTTGTTCAATTGAATATACTTATCCTTGATACTTATGCTGAACAGTAAAGCAATTTTTTCAAATTCTTGAATTTTTTCGCACTACTTAAAGATTGATCCATGGTAACACAAACTTCTGTATTTCAAATTAACTCCCCACCCCACTTTTACAGTAAATTATTTTATGGATATTTTTATACCTAATTCAAAATTCGAATGAGTAGCAATTTCAATATACCTACCAATTACCGTTGATCCTTATAACACAAGTTAAATAACTCTATTTAAAACAAATCGTATGTATTTTGATTCAGAAAAATTATCCACTGAATAATTTACAGGGAAAAGGGATTTAAAAAAAACAGAGGTTTGTATCTCCACAGGACACCACAGGATAACAGTGATTGAATATTTTGAAAGTGAAATTCATGTAAAACAACTTCTCATACTTAAATTAAGACTACGAACAACATGTGCTGTAATGTTTCTGATCTTCAATGTCAATTTTTATATACAAATGGACATTGAAGCTATAATGGATAAATTATCAAAGTATTGTAATCTTAAAATTTCACACAGAATAAAATATTACATTTTAGTAAAAAAAAAAATATTAAGTGTTACGTACCACTGTAATCTAAAAAAAAATATAATAATAATTTATTATAATTTATAACTATATCAAACTTAATTCATTATAATATGAAATAAAACTTCTTTTTAAAAAAAAAAAATTGAATAACTAATTGATGTTTTGATGAGTTGTAGTAGTTCGAAAAAACCAATAACCGTGGACCTTTTATCCTTATAACACTAAGTTAAATAACTCTATTTGAAACTAATTGTAAGTATTTTGATTCAAAAAATATATCCACTGAATAATTTACAGTTGAAAAGGGAGGTTCTTATTTTAAAAAAAAGTGGACAGGTGGGTACCGCTCTGCTTTACAGTAGTTGTAATGGTTGTTTTATATTTGAATACAACTATTGTAAAAACGATTCGGAGCGGTTAGCGTAGTCCTTATAATAATATTATTTTTTATTCGTTGCTAACATGTTGATAAACAAAGAATTCGAAATTAATATCACATTTTTAGAGGGTTTTCGTAATTTATCGGTAGTTACTCTCGACGCTTTCTAAAACTACTTGGAATTTTCAATTTTGACCTCCCAAAATTACCAACTAAGTTCACTTTTCTATCAGAAAAGATGCTAACTAGACACTCGACACACATAAATAATATTTAACACCTATCCGATAAGACGTTTAGTGGAGACACAGACAACACAATCAAATATCAGCGGCGCCAGTAAACACTAAAACACAGTGTATTATAAATCATGAACGCATTCTTTTGTATATATTATATACTTCAAGACCCCTTCGATAATTCCCGATCAAGACGTTCGGTCAAAACAACACAATTCATTACCTTTGTCGCACCTCACAAAATAAGAAAATAAGAAAATATATCAATACTTTAATATCACGTATTAATCGATGCGCATTAGAAGAAGGGATCACATCAAAATCATATTATATAATTACCATAGGGAATCGACTCGAGTGTCATTCCAGTTAAGTCTCAATATACATTGTCCACGCCAGTCAACAACACGACACACTTACACATTATTCGTATATGCTCAATTATTACTTTTTGCGTTATGAACTTATATGTATATTGTATCATTCGAATATTCACGTACGGTCACTAAGTTATTTGTCTCCTATTTCTAGATTAAATATCTTGTTAATTACTATCTTCCATCATCATAATATCTTCAATTGAAATAATCGATTGCTAGTGTAGTGTGATTAGAATATTATAATTATAATTATATTATATTATATTGCTAATTAATTATTTATAGGCTAGGTTGCATTCGGGTCATTATCAATGTCCGTAAGAGGTCCTATGGTGACGGTGAATGCAACAAATCTCCAAGGTGTAAAAAAAAATTTCTACAATTAAGGTAATTAAATAAGTCACATTACACTACGATTCATAAACAAAGTTAAGTAATATACTGTAGATTCCATATGACTATATGAGTAATATTCGAATCATATAAACATTATCAAACGATACATAAGTTAAAAGGAAATCATCTTAGCTCATTGGTATAAATTAAAGTCAAGTGGTACATACTTAGCATTTAAAAGTCAAAGTGATATCGATCGTCGAACACCACCCCGAAGAAATACAATCCAACCACAGAAGGTAATCATCACAACCCACGCACGAGGAAAGTGATTTGACACGTCATATTATAGGTATAATAATAACGTAGATAATGCAAATATCATATTTAGGTATTTAAAACACAGTAGTAGAAAGATTTTACGTGGATGAACGAGCAATATAATAACGTAATTTTACACGATTTCCAAATACGTAAACACACACACACACACACACACACAATGTAATATACAAGATTTATCTTGGAACAGAAATGCGGAGTTAAGTTTACTAACCAAGCAATGGTTTGGAGTTAATATTACTAATAAATAAATAAATAAATATTTGTGTTATCCTTAAATATCCATGCTATGCGTTATTAAAATATGTACAATTATAAAAGGTAAAATTTACCTTTTATATCATAAAAGCCAATGCTGATATGTTACACTTATATCTAATATACTTTAAAATAACGATTTAATAAAACTATGTATTTGTTAATAACAATATCCTTACCATTCGTCATATCTTTTTCATTTACATAACCTATAACATTTTAAAATCATTAAAATATATTTTTTTAAATCAATGCTTGAGTAGGTATCATAAATTGATTAGTGGAAAGATTCTCTAATCTCTTATGATCCAATCATGGGCAACTTCATTAAACAGTTTACAATATATGGTATTTTTAAGATACTTGGAAATCAACGTCACTTAAATACTGATTCGGAATTTCTTGTTTTAGTGAAATTTAAAATTTTGATAATGTGCGTTATTTATTACTAACCATATCTTTTTCGGGTTTATCCAGCCACTATAGGTGGTATAACGACTAACAACAAATCCTCCAACTATTTATAGGTACCTAATGCCTGATTTTACAAATTTAACCGTATGCCCCATTCACTGTATCACCATACTTAATTTTCGGTTTTACCAATGATCTTTTTATTTCTAGAGTCGTTCCATTCCTCAAAGGCAATTTTTTTCATTACACCATTTCGTAATATAATAATAATAATAAAAAAAAAAAATCCAAAAAAATTAAAAAAATCAGAGTTATTTACTAAAAGTGAGGTCAGTGAGCTAAAAAGCCCTCTAAAGTATCATATTAAAAATTAAATAAATTGAGATTCCAAAGATAGAAACAAAAAATCAAAACACTGATTAAATAATAAGAACGGAGCTTCCAGGCCAACTGAAGGCGGTAGTCCATCCAACCCCCTCCGAAGCGGAGCTAGAGGAAGGAGAGGACGAGCAGACATTACAACTCAGTGTAACGGACGATACGACGTACTGATGGCCGACATCATGATTGACCAAGTGCTCATGACTCCTGAGTCCTGGTTGAGCATGTCGCTGGTCGTTACCCAGACGCGAACTCTACTCGTCCGGTCACTGATACGCGGGGCTCGGAGCGGAGAGGGGGCAATCCGTGCCGTGGGTGGAGACGACGATTTTGGCCGACGAAACTTTGCCTCGCAACTCCGTGCAACACGAATTAGACGGATCGGTATCTGGCTATACCACTCCACACGCCTCGCGACGCTCAACGCGCCGTGTTATCCTGACTTTAGAATTTGTGTCGTAGAGTACCGAACTCCTTTTCTAATACATTCTATACAATTTGTACACGTTGCTAATAAAGCAGTTAATATCTATTATATACTATTCGTGTCGTTATTTAATATAATACACAAACCGCCGGTTTGACTTAGGGTCATAAAACCTTTTCTCACAGTCCGCGAAATCGTAAACGTCAAAGTCAATGCTTTTAAGTTACACTTATGTCTAATGTACCAAGTTCAAAATAAGGATGTTATAAAATTAAATATTTGTTAAATATAATATCCTTACCGTAAAATTCTAAAGATGAATTTAAAAGGTCTATAACATTTTAAAATTATTAAAACAGAAAAATAAATTCACTTATAATATGTAAATTTATTTTTCTGTACTTTTGGGCTGCGGCCCGTATTAAAATAAAAAATAAAATAAATAAAATAAAAACAAAATTACATAAAACATTGCTAGACTATTTACATAAATTGGTTAGTTCATAGTTGAATAGTTTACTAATCACTTATGATCCAACATGGTCAACTAAATCTTACTAAATATATGTTATTTTTAAGTTACTTATACAGGGTGATTCTTTTATCAAACAACACTCATTATTTGAAAAAGTATTGACTTTTTTCAAATTTTTTTTTTTTCAAAATTATAGATTTATGCTGTTCTAGAATTGTATATTTTTTTATATTTTTCACCCTTATATTTAATAGGTAAACCACTATCAACTTTTGATTTTCAAATGGTAACCTATACTAAAAATTTCATAATTGAATAAAACTATTTTTTTCATTAATTATTACGTTCAAATTTTCATTTTTCGTTAATCCATTGATGAGATATTGCTCCTCAAAGTTAGGTGGTTTTTGGAGATAGTTATAGTGTGTAAAAGTGTTATACCTCGTCAGTAGATACCTAACCTATCAGGATTTTTATGTCCCGGGGCAAAAGATATCACACTTTTCAAATCAACTCAAGTTGTGGGTACAGTAAGCTTAAGTTGTGCCCCTAAATGTATTTTATAATACCCATTTGACTGGGTGTCATGTAGTTCGCCCCACTGAATGTGATCTCGCCACTAGTCATAATAATACTTATCTAATATAAAGACCAGAAGTTAAAAGTAATAAATTTGATATCATTCGAACCCAAGATATATGTATACAATAGTGATAACTGATATTCATTGTACCTACTCGCTACAATTAACTTATTGTCATGATGTCATATTTTAAGTAATCGGACCATTAGTGTCACTCGTGGTGGCATACCTACTCACGTCGTATACCCCCCGTAAAACCCTCGACCACCCTCCATACCTATGTAGTACGCCGAGTACCTACGCCGTAACGGCCTACGGATAAGAAGACAGAACAATACGGGTACTACGATATGGTTTATTAGGCTGATTTGCGATTATGTGAAATCGTGGGTAAAACTAATTTTGATCAGCTGTTAATTGTTATTTGTTTCGTTCGCTGTGGACGATTAAAGTCTGGTTCCATGGTTACATGATATGGAAGTAAACCTTATACCTGGTTAACGTTAATCACATACCAACAATACGTTGAGTGAATAAACTGTTATAATTTAGGTTATAATTTTATAAGATAACTGATAAGTCATAACAACAATATTTGAATCGTGAGTCGGTAATAAGTAGGTACTTGTCTATGAGTAGGTATTACCTAATATTTAATAAGGTTTTTTATTTGTTAATACTTAACAATTTTAAGTGTTTAAATTTTAATGGTGAATTTATAATATTATTAGTTCTTGTATATGTATACTTAAATTATAATATTTACCACTTTTTGTATTTTATTTAGTAATTTAATCAAACATTTAAGTACCTAAATTGGTTAATCGCAAGTGAATTGGATAATTTGCAATTCAATTTATACAATGTACCTATTGGTAAGTTTTACTAGTTGGTAGTTTCAAAAATTAAAATTAATAAAACAATATATCTCATTAACTTAAAATATTTTGATTTCAGTTCAATCATTTATACATAATATACAATTTTTGTTCAAATGTCTACCTAACCAATGAAACACTGGTACTTAGTAAATACAAAATGGAATATTACTATGGTAATTATAGTTACAACCATCTAAGATGTTTCTGAGAGTTTTTTTTGTATTTTACTTGCACATTTAAATGTGGCATATTGATAGTCTATTAAGACCGATGATTTGAAGCACAAACTGGGTCTTAAAAATGTTGTCTGATAGTAGATTTCACAATGAAATATGTAAATCAGGAAAATCAATATTAAATATTTTAAATATTTTAAATATTTCAACCGACTATAAAATAAATTAAGTGAGTATTAATATCTTTAACTGTAATATTATTAAATTATTATATTGACAAATATTTTAAATAATCAGGATTATTGGGAAGAAGTAGAAAAAATCTAGTTGGACTATAACTACACATTACCAATGATATGTATTGAAAAGATGATGTTGTTGTAATTGCAGAAAGTGAAAAAGACATAACTAACATGTTCGAAGAAATGAACGACACGCTTAAAGAACACTTAAACTTCACATACCTATTCAATCACAAGCGATGAGAAAAGTCGTACATATACAGTATGTAGAATAGCGCATGCCAAACAGGTCTACTATAAAAAAATTAATCTTTTTACCTCAAATAGAATAAGTTGGGACAGCAGAAAATCACTTATAAAAGGCTTTGTGTGGAATGTAGATCTATATGGAGCAGAGATTGGGACACTACTGAAGACTGAGAAAGCCAAAATAAAAGCTTTTAAAGTATGATGTTGGAAAACGCTGAAAATTCAATAGACAGAAAAGATAAAAAAAATGTTGAGGTATTCAGGAGAATCAAAAATCAATACAGAGTACGCTAAGATTGAGAAGAAAAGCATGGATCGGACACGTAATCAGGAGGAAACCTGGAAAAGGAAGGCCTAGAACTCCATTTCTGAAGCAAGTGATTGAAGATACCAGAATAGGAACATACTGGAAGTTGAAGAGGAATATAAGTGGAGAGGGACATCAGTAATCATTTAACCGATTTTCGGAATGAAAAAAAAAAAAAAATAATGTATTGAAAACTAAAAATTGTGCTAATGTTAAAGCTTTATAATTTGTATGCTAGTTTATAAATAATTTAAATTAGGTGACAACATCAATCATTACAACTTAAAAGATAATATACATAGATATAGATATTTATTTTGTGTTTAATATGTAGATTATGTCCTAAATCAAATTAAGAATTTTTAGCTTGCTATGTGATTAATAATAATTTTATTTTTATTTTTTATTTTAACATTTTTTTTTTTTTTTTACGGACAAGCCCTTTCACAAAAGAGATATAATAATCTAAACATCCAAAAACATTAGTCTTCTGTGCTACATTGTATAATGTCATAATGATAAATACTAAATTATTTCTGTCAATGATTGGTGTTGTCACCAAATAATAATTAGTACTAAATTCAAGTTAGAATATTATTAACACCATTTTTAAATTTTGCTTTTTAAGTCTGGGGTGATTGAAAAGTTTGTTTTAATTTTTTGAATACACGTTTTATCTTTACTCATATTTTGCATACTAACTGCAAAACGAACATTTAGATTAAACTGTATCATCATTTTGAAATAGGTTTTTCATAGTCCTAGGCTTATTAAGGTAAAATTGTTTAATGGTTCATAATAATATCAGTATAATATGTGAGGAATTTTGCCGTGAACAGGGTTCAGGGCTAAACAGAACCTAAAATCATCAAATCAAACGCTTAAAAAAACATTTAAATAATCAAAATTAAGGAATCTAAAAAATGGTTATTCTCTCCCTAGTTTTTGTTAGTGGTTATCACTTGCATCATATTAAAGTAGAAAATATACATTAAAAAATTTAATACGTGGGGTGCTATAATATTTCATATTTTAAAAACATTAAATTGGGGGTATTTCACTATAATAATGATAGTTAAATCTAAAAAAACAAGAGGTGCTAAAGACCCGTTTGCACCCTCTAGTTGCGCCAATGGTCTCAAACCCTATTCACGACATTGAAAATATATTTTTTTTTTTTACATAAAATATAATTATATAAGTTGATCAGTGCCCTATATGTATATTTGGATGTATGTCATTGTTATTTAAATACCTACATATTGATTAAATTCATGTGATTGGTCAAAAAGACCTAGTCCTACAAAGTATATTACAACTATTGAAGCTATGTATGGTGAATTATTTATATTATAATAATATTTGATTTGAAATGTATTAAATTGAAATTGCAAACATCAAAAAAAGAGTTGTTTATACTTAATATTAAATTAGTTCAGAGTATTGTATTTCCAGATTTGTAATAAACATGCTCAAATTATATTTTATATGAGAAGAGGATATTTGATTTGTTAAAAAAAAAAAAAAATATATCACTAAAAAACTTAAATCCTAATAGGCATTTACATGTTCAAAGTATCCAAAAGGTAAACAGCATAAAATAGATATATTAAATCTATAATAATAATTAACACATTATTTTGTATTAGTTAAATCTACCAAAGCTATACACAGTTATATGTATATTATATGTATAAAAAAAAAATTAAGTTACCTATTAAGTTAATTTATTATTAATATTATGCCATTATGGTCCATTATTAAATATGGTTATTATATCATATATTGTATATTTATGCAGTATGCACCATGCTATAAATTATAATAGTCAGTAACGAGTAACAGACAACTACAGACAATAAATTACTGTACACTACTACAGCAGCGATTTAAAACAGTTAACAGTTGTTGCAACTGTAGTACTGGCAGTCTACTAGAGTAACAAAAACGGGATTTTATTTGTGACATAAATAAACAGCAAGTTACTGTTACTATTTATTTTGTAAATACACATGTTGGTAACACTGTATTTTCTGTATGATAGACAGTTACAATGATAATCCATGGAGAACATTAACTTTTATGGACTAAAATAATTCTGTATTTCCGTATGTTAGTCTATGGTGTGTCGTAGCATAGAATAGAGATTAAATTGTGATCGAAGCTACAAACAGAAGCAGTCCAATAATAATATGATCGTTTGTTATTGTATGTAGGTATTATCGGCTGTCAGGTACAAAGATTATCACCGCTATATCTTGGGTCGAACGATATCGAATTTATTACTTGTAACTTCTGGTCTTTATAATTGATAATAATTATTACGACCACTGACCAGTGCCGCAATCACCTTCGTGGGGTGAACTTCATGACTCCCTGAAAGATGGGCATAATAAAATACATTTAGGGGCTCTAAGTACTTTATGAACTGATTTGAAAAGTGTGATATATTTTGCCCTGGGACATAAAAATCCTGATAGCTGCGGTATCTACTGACGAGGTATAACACATTTACACACTATAACTATCTCCAAAAACCACCTAACTTTGAGGAGCAATATCTCATCAACGGATTAACGAAAAATGAAAATTTGAACGTAATAATTAATGAAAAAAATAGTTTTATTCAATTATGAAATTTTTAGTATAGGTTACCATTTGAAAATCAAAAGTTGATAGTGGTTTACCTATTAAATATAAGGGTGAAAAATATAAAAAAATATACAATTCTAGAACAGCATAAATCTACAATTTTGAAAAAAAAAAAATTTGAAAAAAGTCAATACTTTTTCAAATAATGAGTGTTGTTTGATAAAAGAATCACCCTGTATACCTCACTGTATCCCTCACTTAATTTTAGATTTTACCAAAGACCTTTTTATTTCTAGAGTCGGTTTCAACACATATCTTAGTAATGTGTTTCGTTTCCTAATTTTATTTCCTGATAAGTAAAATTTACCATTATGATCCATTATCTAAAATTATATGTTTCCTTTGTATATTTATATGCTTCGTGGTCTTCTTACTCTATGTTTTTTGGGCCTAACACTCTCCTGTTACACCTAACATATTGTATTAATTTTATTGACCAAAAATGTTGCATAGTATTTTTTTTATGAATTTATTTTGATATGATTTTCTCCGTTTGCAAGTTTTACACCAGAAGAATAATTTTTTGTACTAATATAAAATTGTGTAGGTACCTCATAGCTGTCCTATGTAACTATTTGATTATTTACTAATTGAAAACATTATAGGTACCTTGACAGAGCCCTGAAAAAAAAAAATCATTTATAAGCCAATCTTGTACATTTACTACAAATTAGGTAAACTATTAAAAATATTTAACCATCCGTCTGATTATTTTGTATAAATTATTGAATTAGAGACAATTTCTAAAAAACTCTCATTAATAATTATGTCCTACAAAAATATAAAAAAAAATATAAGTTATTGTTGATAACATTAATTGATTGAAAGAAATATTATGAGTTTACATATTACTATACTTCACCGGAAATAATATATTAAGTTTATACAAATTTAACTTCAGAATATTTAATACTTTTTAATGTATCTCTATAGCATCACATTTTTATTATCTATATGACTTTATTATGATATTAGGTTAAACTGAAAAGTAAGAAATAGTGTATGGTCTGTTTATCTCCAGATTATCTTAAGATTACAACAATTATTTTTCATATTAAAATTAAATATAGTATGATAAAAATCATAACTGTTAAATCTCAACAAAATAATAATTATAACACAAATATTATAATCATTTTAAATCAATAAAGTAATCCTTACCATTTAATTTGTCTAGGTCTGGTTCAGTAGCTGCAGGCATAACCCAAACTGAAAATGCTATAAATGTAAGTTTAATTAAATATTGCTTAATAAAAATCATTTTGATTTAATCTTTTAAAATATTAAAAAATAATGCGAACGCCGAACCACAAATGAAATAGAATACTACTTCTCGACTTCTTTTACAAGCAATATGTTACTAACCCACACTATCTGAGTATAAAATAAATAATGACTGTGCAAAATAAGTTGTTTACTTAGTAGGTAGCAAGTATTATAGTATAACAAGGGAATAATATTCTTCACTATTTGTTAGTGAACCCCATGGCCCATATGTATTATTTTTTATATCACTTGAGTCAATAATTAGTATGCAAAATTAAACATAGCAAAGATACTCTCTAGGCATCTTAAACACAGGTTTTTAATTTTTCCTCTTTGTTTGATCGAATTTATTGAAATTTAAATTCACCATAACATTTTCGAAATAATGCAACTCTGTTAGAGCATTTATATTAGATTTTTATTTTTTGAACTATTGTCGACACATAGGTAGGTCAAAACACTAAAAAATGTAATTTAATATTCCTTATAAGTTGATGTTAATGAAAATTTGAGACTAAAAAAAAGTTGATCGTAAATCCATAATAATTTCTTATGCGCTTCTGAAGTTAAAATTTTGACAAAATTCATCAAAAACAAGAAAATTGGAAAATTATTTCTAGTTAAAAATTTCATAAAAATGTTTCTTTTTTTTATCTAAGCTTTTGATATTGAATAAAAGATTGGCTTAAGTTTTTCTACATTAAATAAAAAAAAGTTTACTGGGAAGTCAAATTAATTTTTTACGAGCTTTTGCAGCTAGGCACTTGATATCAACCAACTTAAATTAACATATTCTCATAAAACGATATTCTTATTTTGTCATTATTCAAAACATATTGAATCATTTTAATCAAATATTTATTTTATTATTTTCAAAATATTTTGCCTCTTTTTGAGTTATTTAGAGACATTTGAAATTTTCAATTATTTAGTTTTTATACTAAATATAAATTTCAATAAAATTTTATTTATTGCTTCAAAAAGCTTGGCAATTTTATACAAGGCTCCATAAAAGTTGTTATAATAGCAGTTGTTAAATATAATAGATCCATAAGCACGATTTTTTTTATAAGTATTTAAAATCATATTTTGTCATAATTTATCAAAATATCGAACATTTTCAAATTTGTTGTAGTTAAAAAATTATAAAATGTTCAATCTTATATTCTGAGTGGAACGATGAATGTATAGATTTTACAATGATGTGTGTTTTTTTAAATTTTTTTTAAATTTTTATATTTTAGTAGTCGAAATAATGGTTCAATTTTCAACTTCAGTATCTTGTTCGATGGGAAAATGAATCTAGTTGGTATTTTCAGAAGGTCAAAATTAAAATTCCCAACAGTTTTCAAAAGCGCCCGGAAAAACAAAATAAAAATTAAGGGAAAACGGGAATTTTTACCCAAAATCGATTTTGGCTTTTGGTGTAACTTTAAAATTAATGACCGCAGATACATGAAATTTTCACTGGTTATTTTTTTCACCGTGCGGAAGAGTAACACGGCCGCCGCAGACCAGTTTCACTCACCGGTTTCAATAGACCAAAAATGATTCTTTTCCGTGTTTCAAATCGCATATTGTTGTCTGCATGTACGCAAGTCGCCATTTATAATATAACTAGCTGAATTACCCGGCTTCGCCCGTGTGTAGTCTGATATTTTTATTAATTATACTTTTACGCTTTTTACGCCCTATTGCAGTCTTGGTTTTTATTATTTTTATTTTTTTGTTTTTTAAAGATAAAATATCAGTACTCTGGGCTACATGTGATTGGCGAGTAGGGAAAGGTTGTAATAATGTACTGACTAATATGTTATTTAAATGGTTACGTAACGTCCAGGTTTTACATATCATATTGTTGCAATCGATAATATAACATTCATCCGATAGATTACGTCCAAATAATAGTGATGTAGCAAATGCAATTGCAAAAACTCCACATGAATACCCATCTGGCTGTTTTATAACAGACTTAAACACAACATTGGATTTTGAAGGATATAAAATATCCAAAATCTCAAATAAATTATCATTAAGCGTATGGTATAGACTATCGTACACTTCTACGCACTTAGTTTCATTACGATAATACACACATAGCCAATGCCCAATAGCATCATTTCCAATAGAACCATCATATAAAATTTGAAAATCATCCACGTTCTCAACGGCTGAATACATAAGTGGTGTTTGATAAAATAATACGTTTTGTGGAATAAATGATGTTTGTAATTTTACGATGTCTAAAAATGCATTAATAACATCGTCGTTTAAATAAGAATTATGTATTGCTAAGGCAGTACAGTGGTTTTTACTCATAATGTAAATGACAATTGTAGTTAAATAATTTTGTAAATGACAATTGTAGTTAAATAATTTAGGGAAACACCACACAAACGCGCAAACTTCACCGATCACAGTCGCAGTACACTGATAAACCATCAATCGGTATACATTATTACAAATTACACTTAAAAAATTATTTTTGCCAATTTCAACCCTTTAAAATCAAAATTTTCAAAATCGGGCGATGTGGTGACACTCACGAAGGTATTTGGAACAACTTTGTGAAAAAAAATTGGAAAAAAGTTAAATAGCGTCGTCACAAAATTGGTACATAAAAAATTCCTGTTCTTTTATATATGTATATAAGGATATACTATATTGTACTGCGCAAATCGTCATACCCTTGCTTATTATAATTATCAATATAGGATAGGTGGCAGCTGGACAGCCGAGCACCGTCAAATCTATGAGTTTTTTTGTTTTATTATCATTATACTTTTGTTAAATACAATTAATTGGTTAGGCCAAAGAAGCGTATATTATTATATTATGTTGTGTCACAAGGGCAGTAAATTATTTTTATACCTTGAATCTTGATGTTGCTGTAATTTTTATATTTTTTGTGTACAATACAGCAACTCATTTTTACCAGAACTTAACTGAGTTAACATTCTTTAAATTCAATTTCTGTCAATAGTTTTGAGCCTACTCACCCGCACATATACACACCAACACACACCATAGTACCACATAGCTCACTAGTATTTGCGCGGCGAACCCAACCAATGCTAGTTGAGCTATAACACCATATTCGGTGCCTGAGTGAAGCGTGAAGTATTTTTGTGACCGGGCGACACGCACTTTTATTGTATGTACCCGGCCGGTACACTAACCATGATCAACATCTCAAAAAAGTAATAATATTTTAATAAATAATAATGTATATAACATTTAATATTTTATAAGATCTTTGAGTAACACAGCCGTAAAATACTAAAATAAAACAGTATTTATACAAGTTTTTAAATTGTATAATATATTGAACACCAGTAATATAGGCTATTATAGTTTAAGTGTTAAACAGTGTCATTGTATTATTATTATTACATTTAAATTTAAACTATTTATTGTAAATCTATATATTAAATATTTAAATTACATGTTATGTATATTTTACACTTTAATTTAAAATTAAATTTTAATTATATTCTGTTAGGTATATAAAGTTTGTTATTAATATTAATATTAATATATTATTTGTTTTAGAAAAATTGACATGCAAAGTTCTTTGTACAATTTTTATTGGAATACTCAAATTGTAATAGTGAATAGTTTAGTTATTTGTTGTATTAAACATAAGTTAAATATAAAATCTTATTTAAATAAATTTAATACAAAATACATTTATTAGGGTTTTACTAATGTTTATTATAAAGCTATTTTCAATATCCAAAAATTAATGAATCCAATTTACATAAGTCATAACTCATGTACAACTAAATGTCCGGACTCCGGAGTCTGAACTAGATATAATATGTTGTTACTTTCAAATTCACATCTCCATCATCCTGGTAATTTAAGATCTTATAATCTATTAAGATCTAGAAGATCTTGAAGGTCATATAATATTTTCTTATAATAAAAATAAAAATGTATGTGTGAGTGTGTGTGTGTGTGTGCGTCTGTGTAAGAAATTAGTACAACTAAAAGTTATGAGGTAAATATTAAGTAAATGAGAGTGAAAATTATTAAAATTTAAAATGGTTAGGTATCTATACTATATTATATAAAGATTAGTTAGTTATTCGTTAGTTACCGTCGTCGAAAGTAATCTCTGGAACCACTGAACCGATTTCGAAAATTCTTTCACCGGTAGAAAGCCACGTTTTTTGTGAGTGTCATAGGCTAATTTAGAAAGGAAATTGATCAACCCCGGTAGGTGCTAAAACAGGAATTTTGAGAAATACGATATACATTTTTGTTTATTAATGATTGCTATGGGTTATATTAGTTGAGAATAATATTTATTTATTATTATTCTTTTTTAATTTGAATTTTATAATGGAGCGTCTCAATCTCATTCGTTTTAATCAGTCGAAGTTACGATCAGACGAGTACATCTACTTGCATAACGTCATCGTTACTGAAGGAGACGCAGCCAACATTGGTCGTTTGACCATTCTCTCAGCCCATTTTTCTTTTTATATATATAAAAATGATTGTTTGTGTGTAGATAAGACCTCTGGGTTATTTTAGGTTAATTTAAAAAAGGTTAAATTTTGTTTTTTTATTCATTAGATTTTAGTACGGTTGGGTTAGGATTTTGTATTAATTGATTATATGAATCCGCAGTAGGTGGAATTAAATAAAAACGATAAACTTTGTATAACTTTGGTCTTTGATACTCTAGAGTTAAATCATACACTTGCCTACATACAAACAGCAGGGGGTCCACAATCTAACGCAGGTAGATTGCCTACCTGATAATATAATGCTGCGAATCAGATTTTTTATTCCGGGCAACGGAAAAGTTAAGATAAGTTTTGAACACCATACAACGAATATTAAATAACGAATTGAACAAAGTTTGAGTCATAAAGAGTTGGTTGGTACATTTCACGGGCAACGAAGTGCACTGGATCAGCCAGTAAATTATATAAAAATTAAAATATAGTAAAAAGAAAACGCAGGGACACAGGCAATGTTCTGAGAATCTTATCCTAATATTTAAATATTTAATATATACGAGTATGTGTAATTCATTATATTCTTATAATGAATTTGGTTAGTTTTTAAATAAAATTAATGATTTTTATCATCACTTCGGAATAATTTAGCTATAAAAGCCTAAAACTATTAGCCCATATACCATAATTTAAAAAGTAGTTTGTTGGACTTCAACATTGATTAAAGTATTAAAATATTTTATGTATTTTGTTCATACTTATCATTGAATCATAAACATTCTACATGCCTACAATAGGCGCTACAGGCTACAGCCTACAACATCAATATTAATATATTATTATACTTATAGGTACAGGTACTGCTATACAATTTATAATATAATAATTAAATTATATGTCTTATACTCGTATACCATTATACATTTATACGATTACTCATTTATTATTAGTTATTATTACTAAGTATTTACCTATTAGTATTTTTATTTTATTTTTTGTGTATCTCTCATCACCTTTTAGGACAGTAAAAATTATTAGATTTTCTTCAATAGTATCTTTTCTGATATTAAAGGGGATCTTAGTGAATACTTTGGGGGGTCAAAAGTAAAAATTTCTCAGTAGTTGTCAAAAGCGCCTTGAAAAACAAAAGAAAAATTAAGGAAGAACGGGAATTTTTACTCAAAATCTTTTTTTGAAAAAATCTATTTTGGTTTTTGGTACCACTCTTAAACAAATTACCTGTTGAACATTAAATGTTGACTGCATTTTTATATTAGAATTTTCTATACACCATAACATTTTCTAAATGTTTTGAGCTGTTTACGGACATTTTAGGTTTCCATTTGTTTTAGTTTTTTTTTTCTATAAATATCAATAGAATTTTTTTTTTGGGTAAAAAAAAAGGGAAAATTTAATGAAATAAGGCTCCTGATATATTGTTGCAATAGCAGTTGAAAAATATTAAAAAATACATATGCACAATTTTTTTTCATAATCATTTAAAGTTCGAATTTTGACAAAATTTGTCAAATTTAAAATTTAAGAATTATTTTGTATTAAAAATTGATAAGATTTCAACTTTTATAGCTAAGGATTGAAAATTTAAAACAAGGTTTCACATAAACTGGGTATAAATATATTACTTTATTCACAATAATATTATCAAATATACTTAGTAATATCATAGTTTTTGTGTTTTGTCATACTTTTTTTTATACACTTTCATATATGTACTTACATAATAGTACTTTACTAGGGTTAGGATTTATATGCTCTAAAAAAACTATTAAATATTCCCTAAAAAATATGCTGATATGTTGTAAAAATTACTTAAATATGCTCCAAAAAAAGTTGGTATATGCATTTATAAAACAAAAATTATGTAAAAACGTTTATTCAAAAAATTAGAGGTTAAAAAAATTTTAAAGTGCTAAATATTTAAATTATAAGTAAAATAATAAAATAGTATTTATATATTACATTTTTGATGGTTTTGATAGTCGATTTTGTTCTTTTTTTGTAACAGAACAAAATCAAAAATATATTTACAACGTTTAAAACATCATTTTTAATTTAACTGACTTACCAACCAAATTAAATTGAATTCAATCTTAAAAATGTCGATGAATAAAAAATTGAAGAAAAAACATTTCATTCATTTTCTGTAACAAAATTGAATAAATTATTTACTTTAGATATAGTTTTATATAAAACCTTTTATATAAAATACGATTTATCTTATCGATTTTATGTTCCACTCACACAGTCACGCCATAATTTGTATAGTGTTACCTAACGGTCCTAACAATGAGCGATAGATTATTTAGACATAAAGACAAGTTACGATAAACACAAACAATTAATATCTTGCCATATCTGGCAATGCATATCTGAAAACAGATAAGATGAAAATTGTTCTTGTCCGCTATATCACGCGCGTTTAACATTGGGTGAACATTTACGGCGATTGAAAACCAAAATTTTTACAAATAAACTCAAAAATATGCATTAAAAATCCAAAATGCTAAAATAATCATGACTTTTAAAAAATCTTCAAAATATGCAAAAATATGCAAAATAAAAATAGCACATTTTTAATTCCCAGTATATGAAACAGATTTTTATCTTACTAAGCTATCTTTTGGACTCACTAAAAAAATATGCAAAATGCTACAACATCCTAACCCTAGTACTTACATATAGTACACTTTAGAAGTTTCAAGTACCCACGAATAATATTATTCAATCACAACAAAACAACTAAAATAGTTAATCTAGGTTTTTTTTATGTAATTTCGTCCAAATTTGAATTTAAAATGTCTGTAAAAAATAACTGTGATCATATATTTTTTAGATTTTTTGTTACAGTATGAACTATTTATGAGAACCTTTTTTTTAAATTTGCAATCCTTAGCTATAAAAACTGAACATTTTATAATTTATTAATTACAATGATTGATAATTTTCGAGATTTTGATACATTTTGTCAAAATTCCAACTTTAAATGTTTATAAAAAAAAATTGTGCATATGTATTTTCAATGTTTTTGAACTAATTTTGTAACAATATATCAGGAGTCTTGTATTAAATTTTTACACTTTTTATCCCAACAGATAAAACTTAATTGATATTTATAGAAAAAAATGCCGCCCATGACCAAGGAATCGAACCCGTCCCCCTGTAATTAAATATATTAAGATTAATAAAGATTGGGTACAACATTCTGGAAACGTTTATGAATCGGGTAACGCGAAACATTGAAATATATGTAACAGGAACGTATACTGTGATCGTGATGTCCGATGAAACATAGTCGTAGTCTACAGGCTGCGGCGGCCGCCGCCGCCGACACAACTACGTGCCGAGAGCCGACGACGCAATGCCGAAGCGGTTAGCCCATGCGACCCTGGTACCACCGACTCTGTTTCATCATGCAAATCATAATCGACGTATTCTTGTCGAAGGTTTTTATCGCATTCGACAAAAATATTTGTGGCATGAAACAATTTTTATTGAAAATTAAAAAGAATAATTGATTAAATGAGGTTCAATTTGGTCCAGCATGTAGGTAGCTCACACGAAAAAATAATATTTTTTTCTAGGATTGCCATTGGTTATTTTTTACTTGTAACCTACTGTACAGCAGAGCACCTTTTTTAATAATATTATTGACTAAGATTCAATAAGATATATTTTTATAATTTTATAATTAAAAGCTATTATTTTTGTTTAATATCTGTTTTGCATTTATTAAAATAATTTTTAAAGCTACAACGATATCTAACAATTTAGGGAACTAGGAATTTTATATTTATGTTATGTAATGCAATTTTCTGTTTTGTATTTAGTAGTTACCTATTATATGATTACATAATTTTATAATGTCTGTAAAAAATAACTGTGTTGAGAGTGTGTTCATATATTTTTTAGATTTTTTGGTTACAGTATGAAGGCAAAATGCACCAACGATATTCACTTTCCAATCAAACAAGATATGACAGTGATCCAAAATGAACATCACACTGTCACATGATAATAATAACAATAATAATAATATAATATAATATAGTTAAACAAAAATAGGATATCTGATAAGTCATTGCACCAAAATAATAATTAATAATAATTGATTTTTAATCATTACAAGTATTAATTAAACAAACATAATATTGTGATGCCTAATTGACCGAACAGTAAACAGTTATTGTCATACGATACTTAAATGATGGAAAATGCGATAAGTACCACTTAAATATTAATAAATGTCCCTGAACGAGGAGTCACAAATATAATAATACAACAATGATCAATCACAATTTTGTAATGTTTGAGAAAAACTCGAAAACACGAATTTCTCAGATAGATGTACGAAATTCTGACGAAATCCTTATTTACCCTTATAGAGAACTAATGTATGAGTAGACGCTCAAAAAACAGTTAATACGATATAATATTATACTTTTTCGACGATATAACTCCATTTTTGTTTTGATCAATTGGTCTCTCATCCTATGCACTGTTTCCTTTATGTTCATCAACTTTTGCAAAAGCTTGGTGCGCTCGACCTTTATTTCCACCAACGATTGGCCGCAGGAGTTCGACATCTCGACGGTGCGAGCTCTCGCCGGTTTGTCCCCGACAAATTTATACGGTAAACCTAAATATTAAATAACAAATACTGTACGTGAAGGTGTACTCAGCCAATATTACGATTAATGAATAATTTAAGGAATATACTCATGTCAGAAAATTCCCAAAAATAATAATACGTTGAAAAAGTTTTACTTTCTAAATTAATTTAATCAAAAAAATATTGATATTTTAAATATTTTTAAAAAATAAACTACTTGGCTTAGATAAATGTTTTTATCATCAAAATTGTTCTTATAGTCACAAATTGTCTATTTTGAATTTTTCCAAAGAAATTAAAATCAAATTAAAATTTTTTTTTACAATATTAAAAACTAAATCACGAGTGCCTATAAATTATATGAATAAAAAAATATTTTGAAAATTAACTATTATTTATAAGTTATTTCATCTGCCTAACTATTATATCCTGTATATAGGTATACCTTGAATTTAGAACTAAACGTGCTACCGCTACGTGTTCAAAAAATGTATTTAAAAATTACTTTTTATTAGGTAGGTACCTATACAATATTTAAAAAACTACAATTTATTAGAACCAATATTTGCATGGATTTAACACAAGATACTAACATTACAGTTTTACATAAAGAGATTTAACTATACCATATCTGGTAGAAATTTTGAAATATTTTAACCATCTGTCAAGTAGTTGATAACTTACATAATAGACCTCCCAATTAATTTATTTAAAAAAACATTTTAAAATGGTTATTGATTATTCTTATCTCGTGTCGAATTAATAATTATATATAAATAATATTGTATTAATTTACCCTAATCAATGTAAAATAATTTAATTATGTATATAAAATAGAAGTGTTATTTTTTTAATAATTTGATTTAGATCTCTTGGGTCCCAACACGAGTAGACGCTCAGTGTGGCCCAGTTAAAATACATATAAATTTAATTTAAAAAAAGGTGGGCAAGTGGGTGTCGCTCTGCTGTACAGTAGGTTACAAGTGGGTCACTGTATAATGGATGATATTAAATTTGAATTCAACGATATAATATCATTGTATAAGAAAAACGATTCTGAGCGGAGACGGTATGTCAGTCTATGTATAAGATATATTATAATATTATATACATATCTATGGTATTAAACAAAAAATTGAACTATAATAGGTACCTATAATAAATTCCAAATTAATCATATCACAATGTCCATTAGGTACTTTAACGCGTTATACATCAACAAAAACCGTGATACTATCATAGATATATAATAGTACACTTTAGAAGTTTCAAGTACCCACGAATAATATTATTCAATCACAACAAATAACTATAATAGTTATTCTATGTTTTAGATTCTGAGTGAAACGATGAATGTATTGATTTTACAATGATGTGTGTTTTTTTTTTAATTTTTTATTTATTTTTTTTTATTTTTATTTTTATTTTTTATTTTTTTTGTGTCTGTGTACACGATAAGTAGTCGAAATAATGCTTCGATTTTCGACTTCAGTATCTTGTTCGATTGGGAAGTGAATATCGTTGGTGCATTGGGGAGGTCAAAATTTAAAATTCCCAGTACTTTTCAAAAGCGCCAAGAAAAACAAAAGAAAAATTAAGGAAAAACGGGAATTTTTACGCAAAATCGATTTTTCAGAAAATTGAATTTGGTTTTTGGTGTAACTTTAAAACAAATCACCGTAAATACATGAAATTTTCACCGGTTGTTTATATTTGCATTTTCTATACACGATAACATTTTCAAAATATTTTGATTTATTTGAACTGTTTAGGGACATTTCCATTTTTCATTTTTTTTTAGTTTTTTTTCTAGAAATATCAATAAAATTTTATTTGTTGGTTGCGAAAGCTTGAAAATTTAATAGAAGGCTCCTAGTATATTGTTTCAAAGGCAGATGAAAAATATTAAAAATCGTTAGTCACAGTTTTTTTTTATAAGCATTTAAAGTTCAAAAATTGACAAAATATGGAAAAATCACGAAAATTAGCAAATTATTTTGAGTTAAGAATTCGTAAAAATTTTTCTTTTTAAATCTAAGATTTTAAAATGTAATACAAGATTACTCATAAGTTTGTCTACCTTTATCAATAAAAAAATCTCTACCAGACAGTCAAATTAAATTTTTATGAGCGTTTGAAATTCAAATTTATACAACATTGGATGTTCACTCGATTTCTCATGTAGCGATTTCCTTATTTTGTTGTTATTCATAAACGAATAACTATAGATACATGAAAATTTCACTGAATGTTTATATTAGCATTTCCTATACACCATACAATTTTGAAAATATTTTGACTCTTTTTGAGCTATTTACGGATATTTTCATTTTTCAATTTTTTTAGTTTTTTTTTCTATGAATATCAATAAAGTTTTATCTGTTGGGCCAAAAAGTGTAAAAATTTAATACAAGGCTCCTGATATATTGTTACAATATCAGTTGAAAAATATTAAAAATACATAGGCACAGTTTTTTTTTATAAGCATTTAACATCGAATTTTGACAGAATTTTTCAAAATTTCGAAAATTATTAATCATCGTAATTAATAAATTATAAAATGTTCAGTTTTTATAGCTAAGGATTGAAAATTTAAAACAAAATTCCACGTAAGTAGTTAATTCTCTTACCAAAAAATCTAAAAAATATACAATCATAGTTTATTTTTATAGTAATTTTTTGTTCAAATTTGGACGAAATTACATATTAAAAAACCTAGTTATTTTGTTGTGATTATATAATATTATTCGTGGGTACCTACTTGAAACTTCTGAAGTTTACTATTATATATCAATGATAGTATCAGGATTTGTTATTGATGTTGATGTATAACGTGTTATAAGTACCTAATGGATATTGTGATAATGTGATATGATTAATTTGGAATTTATTATAGGTCAATTTTTTTTTAATACCATAGATATGTATATAATTTGTCTTAAACCTAGACTGACATACCGTCTTCGCTCAGAATCGTTTTTCTTATACAATGATATTGTATCATTGAATTCAAATTTAATACCATCCATTATACAGTGACCCACTTGTAACCTACAGTACAGCAGAGCGACATCCACTTACCCACCTTTTTTTTCAATTTTCAATTTCATAAATTTTATAAAAATTTGAACTTTAAATGCTTGTATAAGAAATTCTGCCTATTATGTATTTTTAATATTTTTCAACTGCTATTGTAACAATATATCAGAAGCCTTGTATTAAATGTTCACTCTTTTTGAACCATCAAATACAATTTTATTCACAATTATAGAAAAAAACTAAATAAATTGAAATTTTAAAATGTCTTTAAACAGATCTAAACGAATCAAAATATTTTGAAAATTGTATCGAGTACGGTAATTGATAAAATAAACATATTATGGTGTAAATTTCAAGTATCAACAGTTTTTCGTTTTTATATTACAAAAAATTAAGAAAATTGCTGCTCGGGAAATCGAGTGAATATCCAATGTTGTAAGAATTTTTAATTTTGACCTCCTCAATTCACCAACTAAATTCACTTCCCCATCGAACAAGATACTGAAGTTGACAGCCGAAGCATTATTTCGACTACTTATCCGTTATCGTGTACAAAGGAACAAAAAAATAAAGAAAAAAAACACACATCATTGTAAAGTCAATACATTCATCACTCCACTCAGAATCTAAAATCGTAAACCGTACTTGTTATTGTATCATTTTTTACTATACAAAAAATATACATGGACACATGGTGTATATTATAATCTTATCTTTTGTCATTGTACTCGGGTTTTTTTTAACAATTATGGACCAATGATATATGGAACTTCGTTAAAACAAAAAAATACGTATATATTTTTATAATAGCAGGTAGTTGAAAAGTATTAAAAATACATAGGCACAATTTTCTTTATAACTATTTAAAGTTCGATTTTTGACATCATTTGTCAAATTTAAAATTTAAAAATGATTTTTGAGTTAAAAATGTGGAAAATGTTAAACTTTCATAGTTATGGATTGAAAATTTAAAACAACTTTCTGGAGTAAGTACCTAGGTTATTCTGTAACCAAAATATAATAACACAGTAATTTTTTATAGGTAGTTATTTTATGTTAAAATTTGGACGAAATTGGATATTAAATAACCAAGAATAGTAACGATTTTTTTTTAATATGTAATTTCGTCCAAATTTGAATTTAAAATGTCTATAAAAAATAACTGTGTTCATATATTTTTTAGATTTTTTGGTTACAGTATGAACTATTTATGAGAACCTTTGTTTAAAATTTGCAATCCTTAGCTATAAAAACTGAATATTTTATAATTTATTAATTACAATGATTGATAATTTTCGAGATTTTGATAAATTTTGTCAAAATTTGATCTTTAAATGCTTATAAAAAAAAACTGTGCCTATGTATTTTTAATATTTTTCAACTGCTATTGTAACAATATATCAGGAGCCTTGTATTAAAATTTTCCACTTTTTGGCCCAACAGATAAAACTTTATTGATATTTATAGAAAAAAAAAACTAAAAAAATTGAAAGCTGTAAATGTCCATAAACAGCTCAAAAATAGTCAAAATATTTTCAAAATTGTATGGTGTATAGGAAATGCCAATATAAACATTCAGTGAAATTTTCATGTATCTACAGTTATTTGTTTTTGAATTACAACAAAATAAGGAAATTGCTACATGGGAAATCGAGTGAATATTCAATGTTGTAAAAATTTGAATTTCAAACGGTCATAAAAATTTAATTTGAATTTCTTATAGACATTTTTTTTTTGATAAAGGTAGATAATCTTATAAGGAATCTTGTGTTTAATTTTCAAATCTTAGATTTAAAAAGAAAAATTTTTACGAATTCTTAACTCAAAATAATTTGCTAATTTTCGTGATTTTTCCATATTTTGTCAATTTTTGAACTTTAAATGCTTATAAAAAAAAATTGTGACTAAGGATTTTTAATATTTTTCATCTGCCTTTGAAACAATATATTAGGAGCCTTCTATTAAATTTTCAAGCTTTCGCAACCAACAAATAAAATTTTATTGCTATTTTTAGAAAAAAAACTAAAAAAAAATGGATAATGAAAATGTCCCTAAACAGTTCAAAATAAATCCAAATATTTTGAAAATGTTATCGTGTATAGAAAATGCAAATATAAACAACCAGTGAAAATTTCATGTATATACGTTCATTTGTTTTAGAGTTACACCAAAAACCAAAATCGATTTTTTGGAAAACCAATTTTGCATAAAAATTCCCGTTTTTCCTTAATTTTTATGTTGTTTTTCTTGGCGCTTGTGAAAACTACTGGGAAATTTATACTTTTGACCCCCCAAAGTACCAACTAGATTCACTTTCCTATCAGAAAAGCTACTGATGAAGAAAATCCAAGCACTTTTACTGTCCTAAAACGTGATGACAGACACAAAAATAAAAAAAAAATAAAAAAAAAATAAAAAAAAAAACACACATCATTGTAAAATCAATACATTCATCGTTTCACTCAGAATCTAAAATATAAAAACACACATCATTGTAAAATCAATACATTCATCGTTCCACTCAGAATCTAAAAAAAATAACGTACCTATCAAAATTATAAAAATTACGAATTCATTTCAACGGGTTCCTAAAAAAGCAGGGCTCCAGTACTCCAGGTTCAACAGCCACCCCATATGTTTGGCCCTGGTTGTACTTCAAATATAAAATAATATTATATGATTATCATTTAGTTTTACAAGTGAACAATTTAAATAAGTTGTAATATTATAGAAAATGTCCAATAATATAATATTAAATTGTATTATAAAATATTATACTTTTCATGGTTGATTTAACTATATTTTCTTGCATATTGTTCAGTGTAATAGCATTTATTATAATAGGTATAAACAATGTCTTATGTCGCTATAATAAATACAAAATAAATAGTTATTATGTGTGTCAAATAAAATAAATAAGTTAAAAACAGTAATAATTACAAGCCTAAAAATTCAGAAGTCAAATTTATTTTTATTCTCCTTGAGATTCGAAGTAGGTATTGAGACTCGACTGTAAAAAAAAATTAGTCCTTTGTATAGTAATCGATGAATACATCACAAAAAAGGTGGGCAAGTGGGTGTCGCTCTGCTGTACAGTAGGTTACAAGTGGGTCACTGTATAATGGATGGTATTAAATTTGAATTCAATGATATAATATCATTGTATAAGAAAAACGATTCTGAGCGGTGATGGTATGTCAGTCTATGTATAAGGCATATTATATACATATCTATGGTATTAAACAAAAAATTGACCTATAATAGGTACCTATAATAAATTCCAAATTAATCATATCACAATATCCATTAGATACTTATAACGCGTTATACATCAACAAAAACCGTGATACTATCATAGATATATAATAGTACACTTTAGAAGTTTCAAGTACCCACGAATAGTATTATTCAATCACAACAAAATAACTAAAATCGTAATTCTTGGTTTAAATATGAAATTTTGTCTAAATTTGAAATTAAAATGTCTGTAAAAAATAAGTGTGTTAATATATTTTTTAGATTTTTTGGTTACAGTATGAATTATTTAAGAGAATCTTTGTTTTAAATTTTCAACTCTTAGTTATAAAAACTGAACATTTTATAATTTTTTAATTCCAACGATTGATAATTTTCGAGATTTTGATAAATTTTGTCAAAATTCCAACTTTAAATGCTTATAAAAAAAAATCGTGCCTATGTATTTTTAATATTTTTCAACTGATATTGTAACAATATATCAGGAGCCTTGTATTAAATTTTTATACTTTTTGGCCCAACAGATAAAACTTTATTGATATTTATAGAAAAAAAAACTAAAAAAAATTGAAAGCTGTAAATGTCCATAAACAGCTCAAAAAGAGTCAAAATATTTTCAAAATTGTATGGTGTGTAGGAAATGCTAATATAAACATTCAGTGAAATTTTCATGTATCTACAGTTATTCGTTTTTGAATTACAACAAAATAAGGAAATCGCTACATGAGAAATCGAGTGAAAATCCAATGTTGTAAAAATTTGAATTTCAAACGCTCATAAAAATTTAATTTGACTGTCCGGTAGAGATTTTTTTATTGATAAAGGTAGATAATCTTATAAGGAATCTTGTGTTTCATTTTCAAATCTTAGATTTAAAAAGAAAAATTTTTACGAATTCTTAACTCAAAATAATTTGCTAATTTTCGTGATTTTTCCATATTTTGTCAATTTTTGAACTTTAAATGCTTATAAAAAAAAATTGTGACTAAGGATTTTTAATATTTTTCATCTGCCTTTGAAACAACATATTAGGAGCCTTCTATTAAATTTTCAAGCTTTCGCAACCAACAAATAAAATTTTATTGATATTTCTAGAAAAAAACTAAAAAAAAATGAAAAATTAAAATGTCCCTAAACAGTTCAAAATAAATCAAAATATTTTGAAAATGTTATCGTGTATAGAAAATGCAAATATAAACAACCAGTGAAAATTTCATGTATCTACGGTCATTTGTTTTAAAGTTACACCAATAACCAAATTCGATTTTTTGGAAAATCGATTTTGCGTAAAAATTCCCGTTTTTCCTTAATTTTTATGTTGTTTTTCCCGGCGCTTGTGAAAACTACTGGAAAATGTTTACTTTTGACCCCCCAAAGTACCAACTAGATTCACTTTCCTATCAGAAAAGGTACTATTGAAGAAAATCGAAGCATTTTTACTGTCCCAAAACGTGATGACAGACACAAAAATATAAATAAAAATATAAATAAAAAGGTGGGCAAGTGGGTGTCGCTCTGCTGTACAGTAGGTTACAAGTGGGTCACTGTATAATGGATGGTATTAAATTTGAATTCAATGATATAATATCATTGTATAAGAAAAACGATTCTGAGCGGTGATGGTATGTCAGTCTATGTATAAGGCATATTATATACATATCTATGGTATTAAACAAAAAATTAACCTATAATAAATTCCAAATTAATCATATCACAATATCCATTAGATACTTAAAACGCGTTATACATCAACAAAAACCGTGATACTATCATAGATATATAATAGTACACTTTAGAAGTTTCAAGTACCCACGAATAGTATTATTCAATCACAACAAAATAACTAAAATCGTAATTCTTGGTTTAAATATGAAATTTTGTCTAAATTTGAAATTAAAATGTCTGTAAAAAATAAGTGTGTTTATATATTTTTTAGATTTTTTGGTTACAGTATGAATTATTTAAGAGAATCTTTGTTTTAAATTTTCAACTCTTAGTTATAAAAACTGAACATTTTATAATTTTTTAATTTAAACGATTGATAATTTTCGAGATTTTGATAAATTTTGTCAAAATTCCAACTTTAAATGCTTATAAAAAAAAATCGTGCCTATGTATTTTTAATATTTTTCAACTGCTATTGTAACAATATATCAGGAGCCTTGTATTAAATTTTTACACTTTTTGGCCCAACAGATAAAACTTTATTGATATTTATAGAAAAAAAAACTAAAAAAAATTGAAAGCTGTAAATGTCCATAAACAGCTCAAAAAGAGTCAAAATATTTTCAAAATTGTATGGTGTATAGGAAATGCTAATATAAACATTCAGTGAAATTGTCATGTATCTACAGTTATTCGTTTTTGAATTACAACAAAATAAGGAAATCGCTACATGAGAAATCGAGTGAAAATCCAATGTTGTAAAAATTTGAATTTCAAACGCTCATAAAAATTTAATTTGACCGTCCGGTAGAGATTTTTTTATTGATAAAGGTAGATAATCTTATAAGGAATCTTGTGTTTCATTTTCAAATCTTCGATTTAAAAAGAAAAATTTTTACGAATTCTTAACTCAAAATAATTTGCTAATTTTCGTGATTTTTCCATATTTTGTCAATTTTTGAACTTTAAATGCTTATAAAAAAAAATTGTGACTAAGGATTTTTAATATTTTTCATCTGCCTTTGAAACAACATATTAGGAGCCTTCTATTAAATTTTCAAGCTTTCGCAACCAACAAATAAAATTTTATTGATATTTTTAGAAAAAAAACTAAAAAAAAATGGAAAATGAAAATGTCCCTAAACAGTTCAAAATAAATCAAAATATTTTGAAAATGTTATCGTGTATAGAAAATGCAAATATAAACAACCAGTGAAAATTTCATGTATATACGTTCATTTGTTTTAGAGTTACACCAAAAACCAAATTCGATTTTTTGGAAAATCGATTTTGCGTAAAAATTCCCGTTTTTCCTTAATTTTTATGTTGTTTTTCCCGGCGCTTGTGAAAACTACTGGGAAATGTTTACTTTTGACCCCCAAAGTACCAACTAGATTCACTTTCCTATCAGAAAAGGTACTATTGAAGAAAATCGAAGCACTTTTACTGTCCTAAAACGTGATGACAGACACAAAAATATATATAAATAAAAATATAAATAAAAAAAACATACATCATTGTAAAACCAATACATTCATCGCTCCGCTCAGAATCTAAAATATAAAAATATAAAAATATAAAAACATACATCATTGTAAAACCAATACATTCATCGCTCCGCTCAGAATCTAAAATATAAAAATATAAAAACATACATCATTGTAAAACCAATACATTCATCGCTCCGCTCAGAATCTAAAAAAATATAAAAAAAAATATAAAAATATAAAAATATAAAAACATACATCATTGTAAAACCAATACATTCATCGCTCCGCTCAGAATCTAAAATTAATAAAAAAAAATGATAAAAAATGATATTAGGTATTCATTAATTAGTCAAACATAAGTCGGTAAACATTTTATAAGTAACTATTATATATTAACTACCTTATTAGTTTTATTTATTTCCACAACAACAAATAATATTTGTTACAGACATCTTCATACAAATAAATTGCAAGACTTGTAGTAGGTACTTAGCACCTATATATTTAGATATAAAATATAATGTAGTTTTTCTGTTATATTTAAATTTATTAAGATATCGATTTTAATTTTTTTTTTTTCAATAATTATTTGACAAACATATCATTTTGAGACTAATACATTTATCGATCCACTAAAAATCTAAAACGAAACGATTTCTTAAGTAATTATTAACGAAATAATATGTGGTTTGACGGTACCTATTGAAATTTGAATCACCTACTTATTAAATTCGAACATTTCGGTTTACGTTTACTGCAGCTGTTATTTAATAATAATTAGCCAGACAATGTTTGGTAGTGGCAAAAAATTTAGCTCCGAGTAGATATAATAACATAATTACAAAATTGTGATTGATCATTGTTGTATTATTATTTATGAAAGTAGTCCAGATCAGAATATTTGAATGTTATTCTAAGATATCTAGAAGCTTGTTTTGAAAAAAATGGTATGATGTATTTGAACTTACTTATAATGAGTTGTTAAATAATAAGTTTGAGCTTAAAGGTTCTTGTTCTTTACATAACGTTGAGATGTTAACAAATATTTTTTCGTATTACATTATAATGAGAATGAGGCAGTACCTACACTTATATAGAAAACAAAACAAAAAAACTAAAAAAAATTGTCTGATTTGGTCAAATGTTAAAATTCTGTGTTTATGTTTATACAGTTAATCAACCTTATATTATTGCAATGCTCCTTAATATTACATAATTTTATTAGTTATGTTTTAAAACCAATATTATATTGTACTTCTTCACACATTGCTTTTTAATTGTCATATAAAGATCTAATGAATATTTATAAGCGTTTAATGTTTTACTGGTTATTTTAATAAAAATATTATGAAATATGAATTGATAATCATCATCGATAAATTTGTTATAATATGGTCATAATATGGTTATAATATGGTCATATAGAATATTTCCACTTTTAGCTCTACACATTAATTATTGGAATAGTAATTTTGATGTGCTACCTGTATATTTTTAAACGTGGTTTAATCAATTTATTTTTAATATCGATCATAATTTTTTTTTTTTTTTCATATAATATTTTTACAAACATATCATTTTGAGACTAATACATTTATCGGTAAAACTCAAAATCTAAAACGAATCGATTTCTTACTTAATTATTGACAAAATAATATATTGTTTGACGTACCTATATTGAAGTACCTACCTATTAAATGCGAACATTTTGGTTTACGTTTACTACAGCTGTTATATAATAATAATTCAGAAGAATGTGGTACGCCCGACAATGTTTGGTAATTACCTCCGAGTAATTTTAAAATAATATTAAAACATTACAAAATTGTGATTGATCATTGTTGTATTATTATATTTGTGACTCCTCGTTCAGGGACATTTATTAATATTTAAGTGGTACTTACTGCATTTTCCATCATTTAAGTATCGTAATGATAACAACTGTTTACTGTTCGGTCAATTAGGCATCACAATATCTGTTTGTTTGATTAATGATTGTAGTGATTTAAAATAAATTATAATAAATTATTATATCAGTGCAATGACTTATCAGATATCCTATTTTTGTTTAACTATATTATATTATTATCATGTGACAGTGTGATGTTCATTTTGGATCCCTGTCATATTCTTCACGTGTTTAACAATAACGAATTCATTTCGGGTTCTAATATACCATATCCTTTACTAGTGGCTGTAAGTTATTATAATAAAATTAGGGTTAGGATGTTAATGACCTTTATGACCTGAAAAACACTAATTAACGGATGCAATTATAAATATAATAATATGCCCTTATAAATATCAAATATGGCAATTTAAAATTCAATATTAAAAATACATCGATACGATTTTTTTTTTCAACATTTAAAATTAAAATTTTGACAAAATGTATCAAATTTTATATTTAAACATGATTTTGTAGTTAAAATTTATAAAATGTTCAACTTTCTTAGCAAAGGATTGAAAATTTAAAACTAAGGTCCACGTAGGTGGGTTATTCTGTAATCAAAAAATATCAAAAATATAAAACATGGTTAGCCACCCAAATAAATTTTTTGAAATTTTTTTTTTGATAAACATTAGTGTGCCATCAATGTGAATTTGTGTGACTATTTTCAGAATTTGTGCGACACCCGTTGTACTCGGCAAATTCGTTTTTAATTTTTTGGCATTTCCCCAGCTTATTAAATGTAAATGTACAAACTATGAACAACACAATATTATATCAATGAATCAAAATAATGGTTCTAAAATTAGGTTCTAATACTTTGACTTATTTTGAGCTGTTTACGGATATACTCAGTTTCTAACTTTTTGGATTTTTTTTCTATGAATGTCAATAAAACTTTATTTGTTAGATAAAAAAGCTTGAAAATTTAGTACAGCGCTCCTGCTATGTTGTCACAATGACGTTTGAAAAATATAAAAAAATCCTTGACAGTTTTTTTTCATAAACATTGAAAGTTTAAATATTGACAAAATACGGAAAAAGCAAGAAATATAGCAAATTATTTTGAGTTAGAAAGTAATAAAAAATGTTTTTTTCATATCTAAGATTTGAAAATGTAATAAAAGATTTCTCATAAGTTTTGCTACCTTTATCAAAATATGATAATATATTGTTACAATAGCAGTTGAAAAATATTACAAATACATGGGCACAATTTTTTTATATATGAATAATTATTTTGTAGTTAAAAATTTATAAAATGATTAACTTATATATCTAAGGATTTAAAATTTAAAACAAGATTGCAGGTAAGTAGTTTATTCTGTTTCAAAAAAATCTTAAAATACATAATCACAGTTTATTTTTATAGTCTTTTTAATTTAAAATTTTTACGAAATTATATATTAAAATCCTAGAATAACTATTTTAGTTATTTTGTTGTGATTTTTTAATATTATTCTTGGGTAATGGAAACTTTCAAAGTATACTATTATATATTTATTATTTTATCACAGTTTGTTGTTGATGTATAACAAGTTATAAGTACCTAATGGCTATTGTGAAATGATTAATTTGGAATTTATTATAGGTAAAATTTTTTTTTAATACCATATAGATAAGTATATAATATGTCTTATACCTAGACTGACGGTATATATTCGACGAAATTAGGTATTTAAATGTAGAAAAACGATTTTAGTTTTGTGTTATATTTTTAAAATATTATTTGTGGATAGGTACCTGAAACTTCCAAAACATATTATTATACACAAATATGGTTATGAACTAATAATCATAATTCAACTTACCCGCCTACTGTATTAAGAGGACCCCGCCACACCCGCATGTGTTGTCACCGTCTTACAAATGTACAACATAGCAAATACTGTTTTGACCGGGCCAACGGTTCTCGCACCATATTTGTGGTAGAACTACTACATTTTCACAACAAGTAAAGAAGAACTTTATCTGTGCAACAGAGTGCTCTTTTTTTAATAGCACCATCCAATCATCTTTTACAAGCAAATCAAAAATCAAAATGTTCAGAAGCAAATAACTTTTATTGTATTTACGTTATGTAAAATATGGGCACAGATAAAGTTCTTCTTTATGTGTTGTGAACATTTTTTGGGAACAGTTGTCCCACGCAAAACAATTTTTGCTGTGTTGTACATTTGTCAGACGGAGACAACACATGCGGGTGTGACGGTTCCTTAACGATAGCTAAAGACTGGTTTTTGTGCAGCCTAAATCTAAAAAATGTGCAATAAAATGTTAAAATATGCAAAAACGTGCAAAAACAAAAATTTCACTATAGGCACTTCAAATTTTAATTTTAATAATATTTTTTTTATATTATTATTTATAACTAATTATATTTATTACTATTTATTAATAAAATAATAATAAACTGACAATATGTATATAAGTGACTTTACAATATTTGATTAACATTTATTATAATGTACATTCCAAGTTTTTTCTTTAAAATTATATCTGTCACTTAATATGTGTTTTAACTGCGATAATTCACGTTCTACGTCAATACTTGTTATCGGGCATTGTCCGTAGAAGATTATAATAGCAGGATTTTCTTTTAAATCTACGTAATTTCCATTTATTGAATCGTTGCATACATTTCAAATATTGTATCCGGGATTTTTATCAAATACTGATTTGAATTTTTCATACAGTATTTGTCCCTTTTCATTCTCAATTATCTTAAGTCCATCTCTTACTGTTTCAACTATATTCATTTGATAATTTAAAGTAGAATTTTGTTTTTCAAGTTTTGTAATTGAATTTGGGAACTCGGACAAATATGATCGAATAAATGTTAAATCAGATATAATTGATGTAGTACTCAAAATGGATTTTAATTTTTTGACAGATCGGCGTCATCTCTATATTAGGTAAATATTCTTTAAATTTACTAACATTTTCAGAGTAAAACAAAGCAGCCTCTAATCATGTTCCCCATCTCGTTATTACAGGTTCTGGAGGAAGACGACAGTTCATTTTCATAATTACGGCGTATTATATCGTTATATATTTATATTATATAATTTTATTGTTAGATATAAAAGTCCAATACTTTGTATAACAACATAATATAGCACCGATGAAAATAATACATATAAATAAAGATATAATAGATAAATATAATTTATCTAGATTATAAAATAGATAAGCTTTTTTTTTGTATTTTGTTATCTTCGACATAAACTATGCAGATATAACACATTTAATCAAGGCTGGATAAGTATGTCTTATAATATTTGAATAAATGTTTGTAATAAAATTAGTTACTGTAGGTACTTATATTAATAATAGGTATTATGCTTTAATTAGGTAAATATAGTTACTACCACGCTACTACGAGTATTATTTCCATCGACGGACCAAGTTATCACCGTAATTCTATGAATGAATAAAAATATAATAATAAGTCATGATATTAATAATGATTAGGTATAGGTTAGGTGATATGTCGTGTATGGGATAGGTACTGAGTAAATTGTTATATTACCCCTATGACATTTCCCTCTATTATATAGTTATAAAATATTTTCTGTGAATATGCAATATACCTAATAACTTACTATTATTAAAACATTATTATTTAATAAAATATATTTAATATTTCGGGTTTTTTTGTATATAATTAATTTTACAAAATTGAATTAATTTTAAATATGTGGATTGGGAAAAAATTAACTTAACGTGCCAATAAAATTAATTAGCTCGTTAAGTTACTGAATAACATGGGGAAAAATGTAAATCATTAAGTTAGAAGTTACTTCTAAAAAAAAAGTAACTCGTTAATTAACTTAGTTAAAAGTAACTTAACTTTAACTTATTAATTCGTTAATGCCCAGCCTTGAATTTAATGATAAATTTACATTTATGATTTAATATTTAGTTGCCCAAGTACCTAATTTGACTTCCTATAATTTTTACAGTTTATAAGCAAAAAAATATGAAACTAGAAAAAGAAAAACCTAAAAGAAAGAATTTTATTTGTATCAAGTTAAATGATTTTAGTATTATATTCATGTGATATTTTTAATTTAAATCAAATATAATTTCATTTTTTTATGTTATTTATGCATTTTAATTCTTTTTTTCAAATCTAATAAACGTTATTAAATTTTATTTTTTATGTCATTTTTAGTCACATTTACATATTTATGTCATTTTATTAAATTTTTCCAGATTTTTAGGTCATCGAGTTCTTTGCCCTAATTTCTCGGAAATGTTTTCCGTTTGTAATCAATATATTATTTAATTTCCAATAATCTATAATCTAACACATATAAAAGAAGAAACATTTTTTTTTCATAATTCCGTTGAAAGAAGAGTGAAATTTAAAATTCCGAAATATTTCAAACATTAGCCAACATTTCATATTTTTGTGAAAAATATGTCGAGTGTTTGTGATAAAAACATTTTGTTTATTTTTTATCACATTACGGACTCTTTTTTTTTTTTCAAAAGTGGTACAGTAGATCTATTTTGGCATTAATACGTAATGACCTCCTTATATAGCCATGACAGACGTAGCCACTTTAACTTATCGCTGACAATGCTGAATATTGTGTAAGAGTACTTCGTAGATAGTAGGTGTATTCGTAAACATCAAGGATATTAATCGATCGGCTTATCAGTGAACATTTTAAAATATTAAATATGATACTTATAGGTACGTAGGTACCATAACCGCTGCACAAGTATGAATGCGTCGACCAGTAAATAGCAAGTTATCATCGAAGCGTAAATATTTATCAGTTTAGTGTAACGATCGAGTACGATTTTTTAATAGAGTGTGACAGTTATTTGGGAACTATAATTGTAGTTGAAATAGAAGCAGAAAAAATTCATTTCCAGTCTTGTCAAACGAAAAACATGCATCTCTTCCAGATTAATAAAAGACTTATACCGATCAAAATTCATTTTTTTCTCTCACAGGCTGGTAAGAACAACATTATATTAGAGAGCATTTATATCTAATATTATAACTGTGACTAATTTATATAATTTATATACACTTTTAACCTCTAAAAGTAATTATTTTTCATTCATCAAATTTCAATGGTATATCTTAAAACATTTTCACGATTTTAAAATAATTTAAAAATATTGTATTGACCATATTATTATGCAAGGCTGGGCATTAACGAGTTAATAAGTTAAAGTTAAGTTACTTTTAACTAAGTTAATTAACGAGTTATTTTTTTTTTAGAAGTAACATCTAACTTAACGATTTACATTTTTCCCCATGTTATTCAGTAACTTAACGAGTTAATTCATTTTATTGGCACGTTAAGTTAATTTTTTCCCAATCCACATATTTAAAATTAATTATATAAAAAAAAACCTGAAATATTAAATATAATTTAGTAAATAATAATTTATAATAATAGTAAGTTATTATTTTGCATATTCACAGAAAATATTATATAACTATATTATAGACGGAAATGTTATATTGGTAACCGCGTCGTTAAGAAAAGAAAAATATAACAATTTACTCAGTACTTACCCATACACGACATATTGTAACCTTACCTATACGCTGTACCTAATCATTATTATTTGTTAATATAATTAATTATTATATTTGTATTTATTCCTAGAATTACGGCGATGACTTGGCCCATCGGTGTGATAATAGTATAATACCCGTGGTAGTAGAGTATTAGTTCATCGTATTTACGTATTTCTAAATTCTTACAATTAATTGCATAATATTTGATATTATATTATATTCTAATAAATAATAATGAATTTGATTTTTATAATGTTTAGTATAGTTGTGGACCATTTACGTTAGCAAAAACATAACAATAATTTAATTATTTTATTGGATTTCATCATTGGGTAAAGTACAATATACAAATATAAGTACCTACAGTAACTTACTTTATTACAAATATTTATTTAAAAATTGTAAGACATCTATTGATTTATTGAATTGTTATGTTATTTGTTGGCTTTAAAAATAGTAGGTAGGTATAATTATAATTTTATTTAAAAAATAAAGAAAGTTACTTATTTTTACTAAGTCAGGGAATTTTATTTTCTAATTAACTTGTAACTTTTACAAGTTAAAAACAAAATGAAGTTAACTTTTGACTTTAAACTTAACTTACATTTTTCTATATTAACATAACTTAACGAGTTAAAAAAAAAATAGTTAACTTGCCCAGCCTTGATTATTATTATTTTACCAATTTTTATAAACTTTATAAATAAATGAGAAAAAAAAATTAGTAAATGAGAGGAAATCTCTTTTCATAATAGGTATATAATTTCGTTTGTCATAATAAACTTATTGTTTGATACTTTATTGTCATATTGTAATATTATATTATTATATTATATATTAATATGTTGGTACTCTAATGTAACCTTTTTACTTGTGCTCAAGAGCGTTTCTATAATTAAAACAAAATGTAATGTATAATTACGTAATCACATAATCTATGAACCTACACTGACATAAATTTCATTTACTTGTCATTCAGGATTAACTCCGTTACTCGTGTTCTTGTCAACGATAATGATACAAAGGGGCTATTCGCCATTCATCGTCGGTCTGACATTTACACTTATGCCGCTACCGGGATTATTGATACGACCAATTGTCGGTGGCATAACAGATAAATACAAATGCCGCAAGCTGGTGTTTTTTTTGATCATGGTTATCATGAGCCTGATATCATTCGTGTTGATATTTATACCGGGCACGGTCTCCAAAACGCAAATGGACGACGATTACGTGATGGAGTCACCGCTGTTTTGGTTATTTTTCTGCATAGTGACCTTGTTCCATTCATCATCTATCGCCAAAGTCTTATTGGAGGATACGATCTGCATGGATTTCTTGGGTACAATCAGTATTAAAATATTACTTAAATTGCAGGAAAGTATACATTTTATATTTCGAAGTAAACTGTAGACAGCTAATGATAGAAAGTTATTGAATTAGGTACAAGTCTTTTAAACTGTTGTTATGAATAGATTGTTAAACGGAATGCTAATGTTGCAAACTTTTAAAGTCCCTATAATTTAAGGGTCTTACCTCGCTGCAAATACAATCATTTAATGTTTAATGCGAAAGAACTCAATGATTATTATTCATGAGAGTAGTATGTGTTTATATGCTCACAGCCAGCTTTTCCACGGTAACTCAAATTTTTCAAGTAAGAATGCTCCCTCAGGAGATACCGATTTACCGTGTCAAACCTTACGGAGATTACACACTCATTGTCCTAGCACAAAAATATTTACCGTATACACACCAAATTTTTGTTTAAAAAACCTTATTTTAAAACTGAAATAATAGATTTTTTTTAATGTTATAAATTAATTCTTGATTATATTTACAAAAGTTTTCTTAATTCTCTAGTAAAAGGTACATATTCTACAATACGAACGTGAATTAATAAAAAATAAGCAGTTAGATCTATAAGCGATTCTGAAGCTTCAATTTCCAATATTAAACATCCCCTGCTGTAGAGAAGTGAGAAAACTTTTGTAAGTACAGTTAACAATTAATTTATAGCAATAAAAAAAAATCTATTATTTCAAAATGTGTGGTCTGTACTTGAAATATCTAATGATTTCAGTTTTACAATGAGGATTGGTAAAAAAAATTTTGGTAGGTACCTATACGGTAAATATTTTTGTGTGAGGTACAAATATTTAGACAATGAGTGTGTACCTATGCTCTGTATAATGTAAACTGTAAATCTCTTTAAAAATTTTAGTTAACGTAGAAAAACTGGATGTAAACATACAATTACTCATAAGATCTATGTATACGTTTTTATTATTTTATAGTTTAAATGATATTATATCGTTTAATCACATTGTTGTTTTGTCTTATAATAAAGGCGAAGATAAACATAAATATGGGCAACAGAGAGGATGGGGATCGCTTGGTCGTGGCTCAATTGCCGTTGTAGCCGGAGTGAGTGTAGACTGGTTCAGCAGAGGACAAGAATACAAAAACTATACACCTGTTTTTGTAATTTCATTGATTTGCAACCTCTTAAATATATATGTGGCTACAAAGATTGAAGTAATTATAAACAACTTTTCTTAATAGTTCTATTATTAACTTCCTTCAAAATTGATAATTATAATTACAATCAAACATAAACACATAATGGTAATATTGTAAAGTAAAAAAAATCCAAATTATTTACTATGACAAATGATTTGTGTTTTTTTTTTGCATTATTTCGAAAAAATTAATTTTATAAATATATAACTTCAAAGCTTGAATATTTCGATGTAGGGACAATGGGAACCTAATATATTGAGAAAATTTTGATTTTTACACCTTGTTCAGTTAAGAACCAGATGCCAGTTAAGTTGATCCCAAATGATTTTTCGAACAAATAGACCTGTTAGTATCAATTATACCAACTATCCTGGAAAAAAGATTAAACTTGTAAAAACATTTTTTAAGTCTTCATGAAATTTTAAAATCAAATTTTGTATGGTTAAGAATATGTTAGTTATATTTAAAATTTAAAATAAAAAAAGTGGGTAAGTGGATGTCGCTCTGCTGTAGAGTAGGTTACAATTGGGTCACTGTAATGGATGATATTCAGTTTGAATTCAATGATATAATATCATTGTATAAGAAAAACCATTCTGAGCTAAAACGGTCAGTCAGCCTATGATATTACTAAGTATGATATTATTGTGAAAAAGTAATTTATATATTCACTATTTACTCGGAACTTTGTTTTAAAATTTTAATCCTTAGCTAGAAAAGTTGAACATTTTATACATTTTTAATACTTTTTTTTATACTTCTTCTTCCTTATATTATGCAGTATACAGTACGCACACGCTCAGCCACTTGAGTTCTCAGCCGCCCCGAAATGTCAGCTATGAACTAATATAGGCAGGGTTCTGTGGTTATAACTCATTCAGTATTACTAATAGAATATAAATATATAATACTAAAGGGCCTATGTGCAGTAGCTAATATTAAATGTGCAGTAGCAAATTTAAAAGTGTGCAGTACTTATTTTCTGCTTTTTTCAATTTTTATATGATTAATATTCAATATTTTAGATTTTAACTGGAACGATGAATGTATAGATTTTACAATGATGTGTGTTTTTAGTGTACAAGATGTTCGATAGGAAAGTGAATATTGTTGGTGAATTGGGAAGGTCAATACTTAAAATTTCCAGTAATCTTCAAAAGCGCCGTTAAAAACAAAAGAAAAATTAAGGAAAACCGGAATTTTGACGCAAAATCGACTTTAGCTTTTGGTGTGAAATTAAACAAATTACCGTAGGTACAATTTCAGCTGATTGTTTATATTTGCATTTTCCATACTCGATAAAATTTTCAAAATATTTTCATTTATTTTGAACTGTTTATTGACATTTTCAGTTTCCAATTTTATTAGTATTTTTTTTTATGAATGTCAATAAAACTATATTTGTTGAGTAAAAATACTTGAAAATGTAATACAAGACTCCTAATATATTGTTAAATTGACATTTGAAAAATATTAAAAACCCTTAAAAAAAGTTTATTTTTTATACACATTTAAAGTTCAAATCTTGACAAAACATTTAAAAATCACGACAATTATATAATTATTTTGAGTTATGAATTCATAAAATTTGTTTTTTTAATCTAAAATTATTTTAAAATGTAATACAAGTTTCCTTATAAGTTTGTGTACCTTTATCAAAAAAAAAATGTCTATAAGAAAGTCAAATTAAATTTTTATGAGCATTTGAAATTCAAATTTTTACAACATTGGATATTCACTCGATTTCTCATGGAGCGATTTTCTTATTTTGTTGATATTCAAAAACAAATAACTGTAGATACATGACAATTTCACTGAATGTTTATTTTATAAATTCTTACACTTGATAACATTTTCAAAATATTTTGACTTGTATTTACGGATAATATTTCATATTTTAATTTTTTTATTTTTTTATTCTATGAATATCAATAAAGTTTCATCTGTTGGGCCCAAAAGTGTAAAAATTTAATACAAGGCTCCTGATATATTGTAACAATAGCAGTTGAAAAATTTTAAGAATATACAGGTACAATTTGTTTTTAGAAGCATTTAGAGATCGAATTTTGACAAAATTTATCAAATTTAAAATTGATTAATTATTTTGTAGTTAAAAACTTATAAAATGATCAACTTTTATATCTAAGGATTGAAAATTTAAAACAAGATTAAACGTATGTAGTTAATTCTGTTACCAAAAAATCTAAAAATACATAACCACAGTTTATTTTTATAGCTATTTTGTTGTGATTGTATAATATTATTTTTGGGTACTTGAAACGTCTAAAGTATACTGCTATATATCCATGATAGTATCACGGTTTGTTTTTGATGTATAACGCGTTATAAGTACCTAATGTATATTGAGATATGAATAATTTGGAATTTATTATAGATACCTATTATAGGTCAATTTTTTTTTAATACCATGGATTTGTATATAATATGTCTTATACCTAGACTGACATAGCATCTCCGCTCAGAATCGTTTTTCTTATACAATGATATTATATCATTGAATTCAAATTTAATACTATCCATTGTAAAGTGACCCACTTGTAACCTACTGTACAGCAGATCACCTTTTTACTAATGGAGCTACACGTGTTCTGCTGATTGTAAAATTTGATATGGGACCGACACACTTGTGAGACGGAGACAACCAATTCGGGTATCACGTCCTTGTAAGGGGTATCTTTTTTTAAATTTAATTAAGCTTTTATCTTTCAACATTACACCTGTTAGTGACCATAACTAAAAACAATAATTTAATGATTATTTTAGATCATAAAGGTATGGGGAAAAAGCCTCAACTTATAATTTTTAGTTAATAACTGTTAGTTCTGAAGCCCCCCATTGAAATTAATATGATTTCAACCAAAATGTACGAATCGTTCGTCAGTCATAGGACCAATGGACCTAGTAACGTGATTATACTTTCAAAAATTATTTGAATTGTTTTCGGCACTTGACATGTTTTTCTGCTCAATTTAAAATGTTTGACAAGTGTTGATTATTCAAATTAAATATCTTAAAATTAGAAAATAGTATCCAAATTCTTCAAAAGTATTTCAAATACCTACCGTTAAAATTCTTTTTAATTTTTGTTTTAAATATTAAACCAATGATACTTTTTCAAATTTTGAAAATTTGCCAACATATTATATAATTTAGTGAATTTAAGTTATTTATATATGATTTAAAATGTTAAAAAGTATATAATTATCTAAAACCAGAAAAAAATTATTATTGTAAATAATAGGTATTTATATTAAAAAATATTCTAAATAGTTTTTCTGAATACTGTTGGAAAAAGTATTTTAAAAGTTTTCTATATACTTAAAAAGTATTCCGAATACTGTATTTGGAATACTTTATTCAGAATACCACCCAAGACTGTTGATATGTTATACTATCTATTAAAATTGTTATTCTCAACAATATTAGTGTTAAAAATCAAATCGGAATGTATATTATGAAGGTTCCCGTATGGGCACATTTTACATATTATTATATTAGAAATTGAACTTAGTACGCATTCCATGCAGTTAGTTCAGTGATGTCTGCTTTTTCATTTACACTACAGTTACACTATAATAATCACTTCCCTCAAATTTAAAAGACCAGCATACATGCTCTTTGCAATTTGCCTTATAGACTCCTTAAAAACCGTCCGTTTGCAATTCCCTTAAACAGTTATTTTAAGAAAACGCTATATTATATTCTCGTGCGTTGTCTTTGTCTTACAAACACAATACATAGCAAATTTTACGTTATGAATAATCTCTTTAACTCTGTTGTGTTTAGTGTAAGATCGAATCAAACTATTATCAAATTTAAAAGTAAGAAATAATATTGTCTAGTGACTCTCATAGGTTTTTTTATGTTTTAATTTTAAAGAGAGTTATGAGTATTTTAAAATTGTTTCTTGGTTCTTAAAATACTCTTAACTCGCTTTAAAATAAAAATATAAAAGAAAAACCTATGATGTTCACTAGATAATAATATTATTACTAAATTTGATAATAGTTCAATTCGCTCCAATTTTATACATAACAGAGTTAAATAGTATATTTAGAATGTACAATTTTCCAAGTCCTGCGTTTGTAAAAGACAGAGACACGCATGCGGATGTAGTGTCCTCTTAATACAAGTACACAACTGTACGATATGTCAGATTCTTTTCACAGTTGCAAATTTACAAAGTTTATTTCAATGTTTAATAATATAGGTATTGTATTTTTTTGACTTTACAGATTGTTGAAAATATTGAAAGAAGAGTTATAGTATCTAATGTGAAAAAATTGTTCTCTAAATTAAGAGTTCTGGCATTTTTTTTATGGGTCGTTTTGTTTGGAATGCTTTGTCCTATTGTTTGGTATTATCTCTATGTGTAAGTAACAATGCATACAATATACAATAATATCAAATACAATTATTTCTTTAATAATTATTAATAATTATTAAAACAATAATTAATCGTCACGATTTGTCTTGACATTTAATAAAATACAAAATACAAAATAACAAAATATTGAAATAGATATAAATTAGATAATAATATTTTATATGTTTGATAAAGGTATACAGAAGAATTAGCGAACCTTTACCACCCGGAAACGAAACCGTACATAAAGACGATCCAAGGGTTGGCGCTTTCGATTGAATGTTTCTTGGGAGACTTCCCGTTTTTCTTTCTATCCAGTAATTATATTATACTATAATACTTAATGCTCTCTCGTAAGAGAATAAACTCCGATGACTGAATAATATTAAATTTCAATACTAATATTGTTGTACAATAATTTACATATAATCGTTTCACGTACAGGTTATGTCATCAAACTCATTGGCCACATGAATTCGTTCTCTCTGATGTTCTTCGGATTCGCCGTCCGATTTTTCCTGTACTCGATCATAACCAATCCCGTTTGGGTTTTACCGGTTGAAATTCTCAACGGCGTGACTTTCGCATTAGCTTACTCGGCAGCCACTTCGTACGCTGCACTGATAGCTCCAGCCGGTGCCGAGGGGACGCTCCAAGGGCTCCTCGGGACGGCTATGATAGGACTTGGTAAGTATAATATGCAATACTCGACAAGTCCCACCTATCAGGAACAAGACCATAGCAACTCAACGTTTATAGTTTTGAGAAAAAGTGATCAGAAGTTAAATACTGAGATAGGTACTTAAGGGGCCTGGTCGCGATTTTTCAAATTTTCCGCAATTCTATAAAATTTGAAAATTAAATTTTATATTTTAGTTGCCACCTCAATTATAAGACTTCTCCACTAATCTACTACCCAATACCTATTTAGGGGGGTTGATAGGGTGTATTATATCGGTCAAAACACAGTTTACAGGAAAAACTCTCACACCTCGTAGATTGGTCCGATTTCCGTAATTTTTTTTTTGTTGGATAGAAGAATATTTTTTACAGGACGCATTGGACTTTGATTTTTGATTACGTTGCTAAAAATAAATAATAATACAAAAACTAAAAAGTTGTAAAAATGGATTAAATTCAAACTTGTAATATAAGATTTCGAAAAATAATTTTGAAAATCCAAGTCCAATGCGCCCTGCAATACGTCTTTCTCTATTTAACAAAAAAAAAATACGGAAATCGGACCAATCTACAAGGCGTGAAAGATTTTCCTGTAAGGCATGTTTTTGAGCAAAAAAACAGGTCGCGACCAGGCCCCTTAAAACAGTTCTTTACCCGCATGTGCGTTTAAACTAAACTTCTTTTAAGCCCTAAAAGTCCGGACTCAAGAATGGTCGAGGGAGGTAAATTAAAATAGGGGTAATTGGAAACGATATTAATTTCTCATAGAAAACTATTGGGAATTTTAAAATTTGACCAGCTAAAAGTACCAACTATATTCACTTTTCCATCGAACAAGATCCTGAAGTTGAATATTGAATTATTTCGACTACTTATCGTGTACACAGGCACAAAAATAAAAAAACACACATCATTGTAAAATCACTCAGAATCTAAAAATGGTAAAATTCTCATTTGTCCTTAGCCATCACTAATATATAGTTGTAGGTAATATGGAGTCACCAGAAATCTGTGTATCTACTTAATATATTCAAGTAAGTAATATAAAATCAATGCTAATGACAAATATTATTTTCTAATGCTTTAGAAGTCATTCCTACAGATAACATACTAACAAATTTGTTTGTTTTCGTTTACACCGACAAAAATGTTTTATCTTATTTTTAAGAGCAAATATAAATTGAATTTTTTTTTGAAAAACCGAAAGTACTTAAAACTTTTAATTGCGACATCGTCGTTACTGAAAGTGTTCTTGAAACTATATCATAATGCAGAAATTGTCAACAACTGTTATGACTACTAAAAGTTGTATAATATATGAGAATTTAAAAAATACTGTTTCCATTTACCCTACTGGACCCTATGGCTTTTTATAATCTTTCAATTCAAGAAAATTATTTTTTATTTAGTGCAATAACGCCATAAATCGAAATAAGTCATTCCTATATTTTGACTTCGATGATCAATAATAGGAAGAATTAAATATAACATAACAAAATTCTGCCATAATAACATAATGTATATAAGGCTATCTTCGTTTCTTTAAAAATTATCTAAAAAATTGAATAATTAAATACTGGCACGCCATCTTTTCGGTGGAGAAATGGAAAAAGACATTTAATGTGGCGTTATTAGTAGATAGATAGTGTATGTCCTGGCGCAGTCGGTTTTTTTACAATCAAAAAAATCTCCTTAAAATTAGCTTATTTCAACATTTTTACATCAAATTTTGATATTTTTTACATCGAATTTAGACTACTTTTTGTATACAATTTGTATACAATTACATCGATATTTCACATTTTTTATATAAAATTACATACATTTAGTTATCAATTACAAATATACATTTTTAAATCATTCAATTACAATTTCATACATCATAAATAAATTGCAAACAAATAACAACCAAAGTATTTTCATTTTCTACAACATAAACAGCATTTTACCTTTGCTATTATGTAAGTTTGATTGTTTATTACCATGTATTAAAAGCCTTTTTTCAAAAAAGTCCGTCATTTATTTTTTCATCTTAGGACAATGGTAATATTTCGTAATACTAAGTTTGTGACGTCAAATAGAACATTCTAGAAGAGATTTGTACTCTTGTTTCCATTTTTTAGGATTGAGTATACCTCATTTTTTTATACTATGGCGCAGATTGCACAATATTACGTAACTATTGTGTAATATTGCATCATGTTTTTGGATTGAGTATACCTTATTTTTTTATACTATGGCGCGAATAGAACATTCTATAAGGTTCTTCTTCTCTAGATTACGTAATATTGCATCATGTTTTTCGAGGCTATAAATACAAGCCACTATTGAGTTTTGACTCATTCGTGGGCATACTGTAGCCGTTTTTAGTCGTCTAAATTGCTCTATAAGTCTATACATATATATATAGATATATAAAACAATTTTTCCAACAAAAATCACTCAAGTATCATTTGTTTACAACTTAAATATTTACAAATAAAATTATTGAATTGAGATGTTGAATTGAAATTCCAAGTTTGTAGATGTTGAATTGAAATTCCAAGTTTGTAGATGTTGAATTGAAATTCCAAGTTTGTAGATGTTGAATTGAAATTCCAAGTTTGTAATTGTTGAATTGAAATTCCAAGTTTGTAGATGTTGAATTGAAATTCCAAGTTTGTAATTGTTGAATTGAAATTCCAGTTTTAATGAGATGAGACATTGATTTTTATAGACAACTTAAACTCAAAAGCATAATTAGTAGCATGATGTAATTAAAAAATTTTGTATATAAATAAATATAAAAATGAATCGAAATAATAAAATTATCCGTATCTATGAGTTGATAAATAGAGATGAGGTATTATTGCAGTCTTTGAAAGCAGGAGATGTATATTTATGTTCAAAATGTGAAACATTCAAGAGTGTTAATGAATTTAGTAAAAACCAAAAATGGTGTAAAGGTTGTATGAAAACCAAAGTTAGCACTGAATTGGTAGCATGTGAATGTGGTCAAGTAATGCATTTAAGAGCCCATAAGAGGCATTTGTTAACTAAATCTCACTCAAAAAGGATGGATAATATGAGTAAAGAGAACACTCCCCAAGAATAATTTTCGTTATTAAAAAATTTACTTATTAAATAAAAACAAAAATTTCTATTTAAAAAATATCTTTGTCAAAAACTTTATTAATAAATGGATAATCAGGTTTCAATAAGATTTATAAAAACTGAGAAGAAAAATAAAGACATAGATGTTTCAAAATGGTTTAAGTTTTTTCAAGCACATAATAAATATTTAAATAAAAGTGATAAACAGATAGAACATTTTTTAAGAAACTATACATTTTGCATACAATATGGAAAGAAAATTGCTACTCAGAATTTGGAAGGATTGTATAGTATTTTAATTGGAAAAATAAAGCATTCATCATATAATGACAGTAGATTAGAGATTATTTTTAAATTAACTGACGAAGAAAAAAATTATTGGTTAACAGGATTTCCATTTAAATTTCATGAAGATATAATAGAGCAACCCAGTAAGGAACAATCTATTTATAAGCCTACATTTTACAAAGAAAATTTTAAAAGTAGACATACTCAATTTGAAATTGGTAATAAAACTGGAATTAAAAATATACCTGATTTTATAGATAGTACAAAGAAATCTGTTTTTGGTCTTATTAAGAAATGGTTATTTAAACATAAGTCTGTAAAAGCTCATTTATGTGTTATTTGTACTTATGAAAAAGGTGGTATTATAGATGTTGTAGAATCAGCAGTTAAATATTTGCAAACACCGAATTATGATATTTTTCCAGAGTCAAATTTAGATGAAATATATAAAGAAATGAAAGCTAAAATATTATATGAACATGAACGTGTTTCAGATAGTTTAAGAGGATCACAATGGGTGTTAATTTCAATTAACACTCTCAATGTAGCCATAAATAAATATGCTCCCATAAAGGGTAGCTCTTATATACCAACTCCAGTAAAAATAGCTAACAGAAAAGCAGTTATAAATGTAAAAAATGAAGATGATGATAAATGTTTTTTATGGTCAATCTTAGCTCATTTATATCCAGTCGAGAAAGATCCGCAAAGAGTGACAAAATATAAGAAATATGAAAATTTGTTTAATTATATGTTTATAGATATTGAGTATCCAATGGAAGTTAGTAAGATTCCTAGTTTTTTAAACAGTGTTAATAAAACAAATTTGATTGAAGGTGGATTATCTATTAATGTTTATCATCATGTTGAGAAATATAATATAAACCCCTTATATGTAACGAAAGATGAGAAAAAAGTACATATTGATTTATTACTTTTGAAAGACGGTGATAATACACATTATTGTTTAATAAAAAATTTATGGGGGTTAGTTAAGGGTCAAATTACAAAAAATTGTAAAAAGAGATATCTTTGCAGAATGTGTTTAAATAGTTTTCAAACTGAAGAAAAATTGTTAAATCATAGGAGTTATTGTGCATTAAATAAGACATCACGGTTGAAAATGCCGAATGAATATAATAATCTTATTCAATTTAAAAATTTTAATCATAAAATGAAAGTGCCTTTTGTTATTTATGCAGATTTTGAAAGTGTTATAAAACAGATAAATGAGAGAAAGAAAAATTGTAGTACAGTTAAAATTCAGAAACATATTGCAATAAGTTTTGTTTATATTATTGTATATGCCAATGGTGATTTTGAAAGAAAAACTTTTGAATATTTTGGTGAAGATGCTCCAAAAGTATTATATAAAAAATTAAGAGAAGATGTTATATATATAGCTGAAAATTATTTAGATAATGTTAAGAAAATGAATAAGTTAACCGAGATACAGAAAAAAGAGTATAAAAATGCAACAATTTGTCATATTTGTGAAGAAAAATTAACTAGCATACCTACCCATATTTCAAGTTACTTGAGATGGAAAGCTATTAATTTATTTGATTATAAAAAAGAGAATCTTTATAAAGTTCGAGATCATGATCATTTAACAGGTCTATATAGGGGACCTGCCCATAAATATTGTAATTTAACTTTTCAAGTTCCAAGATTTATTCCTGTTTTCTTTCATAATTTTTCAGGTTATGATTCTCATTTATTAGTTAAAGAATTAGGATTGGATACCGGTGATATAGATCTTATTCCCACAAGCGAGGAAAAATATATTTCATTTTCTAAGAGAATATGGTATTCTCAATATTCTGATGTTGAACTTAGGTTCCTAGATTCTTATAGGTTCCAACCTAGTTCTTTGTCTAAGTTAGCTGATAATATGAATTTATGTAATTTTAATGTTTTAAAAAAATGGTTTGAAAAAACTGTTCCTGATAATTTAAGTGAATTGGAAAGAAAGTATTTATTTAGATTATTAACAAAAAAATTAGCTTTTCCATACGATTATATGTCTTCATTAGATAAATATAAAGAGACAAAATTACCTCCCAAAGAGTCTTTTTATAATTCATTAAACAGTGAAAATATTACCAATGGAGAATATCATTATGCTGAAGAAATTTGGAAGTATTTCAACATAAAAAATATGCAAGAATTTAATATGTTATACAACACTATAGATGTACTTTTATTAGCTGATGTTATGGAATATTTTAGAGAGACTTCGTTAAATACATATGGATTAGATCCAGCTTGGTATTATACTACACCCGGATTTGCTTGGAGTTGTATGTTAAAAACTACAAAACAAAAAATTGAATTAATTACTGATGTAGATATGCTTTTAATGTTTGAAAGGGCTAAACGGGGTGGTTTATCCCAGTGTTCAAATAGATATAGTGAAGCAAATAATAAATATATGGGTAAAAAATTTGATAAAAATAAAGATTCAGTATATATACAGTATTTAGACGCAAATAACTTATATGGGTATGCTATGTCAAAATATTTACCAAAACGTGGTTTTAAATGGGAAAATCCAAATTTTTTTGATGAGGATAGGATTTTAGAAATGAAGGAAAAACAGGGAACAGGTTACCTTTTTGAAGTAGATTTAATTTATCCAGAAGAACTTCATAAGAAACATAATGATCTACCATATTGTCCAGAAAACATACTTGATGGTGAAAAGTTACCAAAATTATTAACTACACTATATGATAAAAAGAATTATGTTTGTCATTATTTAAATTTACAGCAAGCTTTGAAGGCGGGTTTAAAATTAGGAAAAATTCATAAAGTTATTAGTTTTCATCAGTCTGATTGGATGCGAGTATATATTGAAAAAAATACAAATTTAAGAAAGAAAGCAAAAAATAATTTTGAGAAAGAGTTTTATAAATTAATGAATAATTCTGTTTTTGGAAGAAGAATGATGAATGTAAGAAAACATGTGGATATAAGATTAATATCTGAAGGTGATAAATATACAAAATATGTTTCTAAACCTAATTTTAAAAAATCTACATTTTTCGGTAAAAATTTGTCTGCTGTTGAAATGAATAGAACAGAGATTAATTTTAACCAACCTATCTTTATAGGTGTATGTATTTTGGAGATTTCAAAGATTTTAATGTATGATTATTTTTATAAACTGAAAGAAAGATATGGAGATAACATTAAATTATTATATGGTGATACTGATTCATTAGTATGTGAAATTAAAACATTAGATTTATATGAAGATATGAAAGCAAATATTGATGAATATGATACATCTGATTATGAAAAACATAATGTTTATGGTATACCTCAGATTAATAATAAAGTAATGGGAAAGTTTAAAGATGAAATGAATGGAAAAATTATTGAAAGTTTTATTGGACTTGCTTCAAAGTCTTATTCAATTAAATTATTTGCTTCAAATAAAGGTATTAGGAAAGCTAAAGGAGTAAAGAAAAATATAGTTAAGAATAATATAACTCATGATGATTATAAATTATGTTTAGAAAATAATATATGTAAAAATGTAGAACAGATAATGATACGTAGTGAAAAACATGAAATTAGTACTATAAAGCAGACTAAAGTAGGATTAAACTGGTTTGATGACAAAAGACATTTAATTGATGGAAAAACAGATACATTGGCATGGGGCCATAAGAATATCGGAATAGATAGAGCAGATTTTATTAACCACTTAAAAACTATTAATAAGACTAAATGTTTATAATCACGTGCGAAAAAAACGCACGTGTTATTATTATTACATCTGTTCAAATTTAATTTAATTATTACATCTGTTCAAATTTAATTTCATTATTATTTTTAATATCTTTAGGGTGTATTTCCATACACCCTGAAACACCATAGTGTATAAAGGTTAAAATGTCACTAGTTATTAATATATTTTATTTTTTTTTGATATTTAATGCGTCCCCCATTCGGGGACGCGTTTGTAAAATCCATAAATTCCAACGCGGTCGAATTATTCGACCGCGTCACTAATATCGTTTTATATATGTAAATATAAATATTTACAAACGTGTCCCCTTTTTGGGGGACGTGTTAGATATAGAATTTCTCTATGTTTTTAGAAGTAAATATGTAATAAAATCACTACATATTATTTTAGTGCCATCTCGATCTGCGAGAGATACTTCAATACGATTAAAATCTGTTATATTCATATTTAGAGGAATAAATTTAATATCATTAGCTATGTATTGGCCACTTTTATCACATCTAATAACACATAAAATATCACTGTTTGAGTGCAAATATTCCTTAGTTTTATGGTTAGAAATGGATTTTTCAACTATATTACAATGTACTTCAATAAACTTATCTTCAAAATAATTACTGTTTATAATTTCTGAACCAACATGTTTGTAGGTATAATTTTTACCAAGTCCTAGGCTTGATATTAAATTTTCATCCAATAAATAATAATCACTAGATTTAATTGTAATATAGTTATTTGTTTGTTCTATTTTTACACTTGATGGCAGTATTTTATTTAATTGATCAATAGTGTAATTTCTCTTTTCTATTGAAGTTAAGCCTTTTAATGTCATAATATAACCATTTACATTTTTTAGGAAACCTTGTGTGTAAAATTTAGGTATTAACGTACCTTGCTTACTATATTTAAATGACTGTTCAATTATATAATTTGTAGAATTATTAAATACTGGAATTCCTAAACAATCAGTTAAGTGAGAGTCAAAAACATACTCATAGTTAGTTGAAATCATTAAATATTTATTATTATTTATTGTAATTTTAGTATTAACAACGTTCTTGTCTAGGTTTAATAGATTTTGAATTTCATTAATAGAATATACACCAATAGGTATCTTATGAGACTCTTTTTCGACTTTAAATTCACATTCATATTCAATATTTATGTAATATTCATCACTAGTAGGATAATAAATTATTCTTTTCTCACTTGTCCTTGAAAAATAATATATATCATTAAATCCTAAATATTTTTTTAAATTTTCATCTAGCTTATAGTACAATGGAGATTCTATTTTAATTTTTTTATCAACAATAGAGATAACTAATGGGTTTATTAATTTATTTAACTTTTCAACAGTATAAAGTCCACTTATAATATTAATTATACCAATGTCAATTGTTATCTGACAGTCTTTTTTTATTTTAATTAAATCATTAGAATTGGCAACTGACAAAGCATATAATCCAATAGACATACTTTGGTTTTCATTATGTATATAATGTTCAAAACGTATACACCCATTTATGATTTTGATTAACTTCATTTAATAGTAAAAAAATGTTATTACTGAAATTCTATTAAATAGATTGATTTCCCATTATTAAAATTTTTTTTACCTTTGTACATCATATACATGCATAACGTAAACGCATAACGTAAAATATGAATTTGTTTATTCGCAAGACATGCTTGCAAAAATGCAAGCAATATTAAATTTATGTAATTCATGTCTATTTTTAACGCGTGCCCGAACGGGGCACGCGATAGGTTCTTTATAAATTTATGCATTTTATATCTATTATTGACACGTGTCCCATTTGGACACGCGTCAATGTTGTCACCAAATCCCATAAATCCCATAAATTTATTAAAAATTTTTTTATATTAAATGGATATGAAGGAAATGAGAAATATTTTTTTAAAAGGAGTGAAAAAAGTAGAAAAAGTTGGAAAAAAAGATAGAAAAAGAGGTGGATCTATAATGAGAAAAGATATAATGTCAGTTAAAGAAGCAGATGAAATACTTAAACTTGAGGATAGTCTGAAGAAGAAGTTAAAAAATGCAAATTTAAGAAACATATATATTGAAGAGGAAAAAGAGAAATCATTTGGTCCTGTAACGAATGAGTTAAAGAATATTGTAAATGCTGTTAATGAAGTTAAAGAAATAAATATTAAAACTGATGAAGATATTCACAAAATGCTAGTACCCTTAAGGCGCCCTGAAATGTTAAGGTTGCCAGATCCAATTAAACCAACTTTAAGTCCGCAGTTAACGGACACACCTAAACGACCTCCAATGAGTGAAACACCAAAATCTCCTATGCCTAGGGATGCAATAATACTGGGTGAAAACGCAAAGAAATATTTATCTGATTTAGACAAAAATAATCAGTTTGGAATATATTATAATGCAGATACTCAACAACATATGATCGGAAAATATCCAATAATTTTTGATTTTGATGATATAATTTTAAATGGAAAAAAACGTATAATGACTCCAGGTATGTGGAGATTATTAACTCATAAAGATCTTACAAAACAAGGTTTTTATACAACAGAAGATTTTGAAAATTATGAAAAAATATTAATTGAAACAGATTCAATATACCAAAATAATGACTCAACTAAGACAAACAAACCTAAATCAAGTTCAAGTATTAAATATAATGAGATGATTAAACCAATTTGGCAAAAAATAAGACCAGCGACACCGACATCACCAAAAAAAATTAAAGAAAAAGAAGGAGAAGGTTTAATAAAATATACAGAAGGAGAAGATAATGATTATAAATATATGCATAATTTAAATGAATTATTAAAAAGATTATATTTTATTGCTAGTGAGGAAAAAGCAGGTCATGATAATTTTTATAATGAAAAGATTAATATTATAAATTATTTTAGTTCTAAGTTGGCAAGATTAGTTAGGACTCCGCAAGGAATTGAGTATATAATATCTTATATATCAAGTTTGCCTGAAAGAGTTGTTGAGGGATCAGGTCTTATGAATGATCTTTTAAATAGTAAGTTTATGCCAGAAATACATTGGCCTGGATATAATTTTCTTGGCCCGTTTACTGATTTAGAAAAAAATAAAAAACCAGTAAATGAACTAGATAAGGCAGCAATGGAACATGATTATTTTTATAAAGAACATAAAGATATTGAAACAAGACATATTGGAGATAAAATTTTGGAAGATAAAGCAATGAAGAGGTTTTTAGCTTCAGATGCATCTATAGGTGAAAAAACAGCTGCCCTTGTCACCTCAAATACAATGAGAGCAAAAAGGTATTTTGGTATGAATTTAAATTGATTTATTGAATTTTATTTCTATTAAATGAATTTAGATTTGAGTGATTCTCAAATAAAAAAGCTTGTAAAAGCTTATAAAAACAAAATTGATGTAGTTATTCAATTAAAGCATATACAGATTGGTAATGGAAAAAACAAATTTAATTTAACTGATAGACAAAATAATAAGTTAACTAAAGCTAAGAAAGACAAAAAAGGTGTGAGATTAAAATTTACAAAATCTCAATTTGGAAATAAAGATAAAGTAGGTGGTTTTTTACCTCTTATTATAGCAGGTATAGGCGCCCTTAGTGCATTGGCCGGAGGCGCTAGTGCTATTGCAAATACTGTTATTGATGCAAAAGATAAGAAATTAAAACGAGATGAGACAGAAAGACATGATAGAATGATGGAAGAAAATGTTAGAAATATTAAAACTTTACAGATTGGTTCAGGGGTTAAAAAAAGCAAAAAAAAGAAATAAAACCATTAACTAATTTTGATATTATTAAAGCAGGAAAAAATATTAAGAATTTTAGAGGTTGCTTTATGAAAGATAAGTTACCGGCAGAGCCTTGGAAAAATGAATGTGGAATATTAAATTTAAATAATTCTAATCAGCCTGGTTCACATTGGGTTGCATGGTTAAAAAATGGTAATAAAAAGATATATTTTGATTCTTATGGTCGTTCACCTCCAGTTAAAGCAATTGTAAATTATTTAGGAAAAGATGATTTATATTACACTACTGATCAACTACAAACCTATACAGACCCACCCATATGCGGTCATTTGTGTTTAGATTTTATTAAGAATTATGACTTAAATTATGAATTAAGTTTAAAACTGAGAAAATTGTAAATTAAATTTGTATATAAATAAATATATAAAATGAATCGAAATTATAATATTGGCTATCTTTATGAGGATGCGCTATTACAGTCGTTGAAAGCAGGTTATGTATATTTATGTTTAAATTGTAAAAATTACAAGAGTATGACTGAATTTAGTAAAAACCAAAAATGTTGTAGAAGTTGTAATATTGAAAAGGTAATATGTGAATGTGGTAAAATAATTCATTTAAAATTCTATAAGAAACATTTATTAAGTAAATTTCATTTAGAAGGTTTGTATGATATGAGTAAAGAAAACATTCCTCAAGAACTATTTTACTAATATTTTATTACATTTTTTTCCTTATAAATGGAGAATATATTTGCAAAATATGACCGTACTATTATCCGTGAACAGGATAAAGTATTTTTCCCTGTATCAACATCAAATCTGAATGCACCTAATCAGATTACTAATTTTAACATAAATGAAGAAAATAGTTTTTTAAGAGTTAGTAAGGCAAAATTTCGAATTTCTGGTCAAGTTTTACAGGCCGATGGTACTAGCTATCCTAAAGGTTCAAATGTAATGTTAGTTGACAATTTTCCTGGATTTTTGTTCGGGTCAATTTCTGTTAAAAAACATGGTAAAGAATTAGATAGAATTGATAATGTTGGTAGATGTGGTTTGATTAAAGGTACGGTTAGTTATTCTGCAAATGAGAGTGGGCCAACAATAAATAATGGATTTCAATCAAGATTTAGTGGTGGTGGTTTTTTTAGTGTTACTGGTAAATTGTCTAATTTGTGTTTAGGATTTTTTAAAGATATTGTATATCCAGTATATAGAGGAGGTTTTGAAATAAGTTTTTTAAGACGTAGTGACGATGATGCTTTATTTAGAGGTAAGAATGATAAAACAGATGTGGTGCCTGGAGCTGGAAAAATTGTTATTGAGAAATTACTTATTAGGATACCAATTGTGACTTATAGTGATATGAATAGAGTTAAATTGGTAAATGAATTAATTTCATTGTCAGAGAGAAACGAGTATATTTTTAGTTTCAAATCATGGCAGTGCATTGAAGAAAGTAATATTACTGGTAAAACACTACAAAAAGATATAACAAATATGTATAGAAATGTCCATAATCCTTTATTTGCTATCATAGCTTTTCAAACAGGTAGGTTAAATAATCAATTGGCAGACCCAGTAGAATTTAGTAATTGTAATTTGAAAAATATTTGGTTGGGTGTTGATAGTATGAGATATCCAGAAGAATTATTAAACTTAGATTTTAAAAAAGAAGAATTTGATACTGCTTATGATATGTTAATGGATTATAAGAATGTTTATAATAGAGTACACAGAGACTTATCTTTAATGTATATAACTCCAACACAGTTTAAGGATACCAGACCATACTTTGTAATTGATATGAGTAGACAACCATCACAAATCTCTGGATCTAAAACAAGTATTGTCTTACATGCAGATTTTAATGAAGATGTGCCCGCTAATACCATTTGTTATATTTGTTTAGTTTCTGGTACCGAATTTTTCTATGATCTTACTAATAATACAATTAGAGAAAATATATAAAATATATACATCTTAAATAAATGGACTATTGCAAAAATTGTAAATCTAAAACTAGGAGTATAGGTATTCCTGAATTTATTAAAAAAAATAATAAATACAGGAGGTTATCAGTGTGTAAAATATGTAATACAAATAAGAATAATATTTCAAAACCACCAGAACTTATAGAAGCTTATGAATTATTTAAACCAGCTAGAAAAAATTTTGAAACGAGACATTTTATACAAAGAGGTATAAATGATACTTGGCAAGCTGATTTATACTGTTTTTATAGACCGAAATCTAAAGATAGTGATCCCAATTATAATTTAAGAAATAAGCATAATGAAGTTAAAGTTAAAGATAATCATAAGGCATTGTATAAAGCTAATAATGGTTTTAAATATATTCTTAATGTTATTGATACATTTTCTAAAAAAGTTTATTCTGTAGCTTTGAAAACAAAAAGTGGATTGGAAGTATCTGAAGCATTTTCACAAATATTTAAACATAGTGTACCGAAAAAATTACATGTAGATAAAGGTAAAGAATTTTATAATAAAGATTTAAAACAATTACTAAACAAATATAACATTACAATGTATAGTACAGGCACCGATAAGAAGGCATCTATGGTTGAACGTTTTAACAGGTGATAAGTTGAAAAAATTACTTTATTTAAATAATGTATGGATTACTGAATTGCCAAGGATTATTAAGACATATAATAATACATACCATAGAACAATAAAAATGAAACCTGCTGATGTAAGTAAGAAAAACGAGAAAGACTTACTTTCTACTGTTTATAATTATGATATTAGTAATTCTGTACCTAAATTTGAAGTAAATGATAGAGTTAGATTATCTTTAATAAATGATGTTTATCGAAATAAATTAAAAACGAATTGGTCTAAAGAAATATTTATAATTGAAGAAGTTTTTAAATCAAATGTAAATTATTATAAAATTTATGATATCAATGGTACTGTTTATGAACAAGAAATTACGTTATCACTATTATAACCTCACATTATTGTTATCATAACAGCAACAAGTTCCAATTCTATGATATCTCTTTGATAGTGCCACGACCCATAATATTATTATTTTTTTTGTAATTTTTATATTTTTATATTTTTTTTGTACATTTTTTTTAATTTACCAATTTAATTTTATTCAATCAATTATTTTACTTATAAATGAACAAACTATATTGCTTTAAGTGTAAACAGAAAACAGATAATGTTAATCCACTTATAATAAAAACTAGTCACAATAGGAAAAGATTGTCTGCAAAATGTAAGCTATGTAAAAAATTAAAGTCAGGATTTATTAAGTAAGTAAATTTAGTATTTAAATATTTCATAATATTGTTGAATCAGATAATGTAAGTTATAATATTCTTTTTTTATTTTTAATCTATTTAACAGTAAGTCTTTTACAGAATCTACGCCTTCAATTTTGAATTTTGTAATAATAATATTTACTATATTTTGAAGTTTAATTAATTTGCTTTCTTCTCCCCAGATATATATTGCATATTGCAAATGAGATTGAATTAAAGCTGAGTATACTGATTTCTTAAAATTTTCTTCTTTTAAAATATAAAATATTGATAATTTTCTTTTGTTATTTATTTTATTAACTATTTCATTAAATTGGGTGTCAAATGTTAATTTTTGATCAATTATGCATCCTAAGTATTTATATTCGTACACCTTTTCTAATTTAGGACAACAACATTTATTAAAATTTGTACAACAAAAGTCATGAATAGTTAATTCATTATATGAATTCGCTTCAGAAAAATCAATGTATTGTGTTTTAGAAATATTTAGAGATAATTTATTTTCAACAAGCCAATTTCTGATTTTAATTAAATCTTCATTAGCTTTTTGATATAATTCAGCATGGTTATCAGCTTCAACAACCAATGCTGTATCATCTGCAAATAATACTAATTCACCATTGACTTTAATTTCAGCTAAACTATTAATATAAATGTTAAACAACAAAGGACCTAGGGAGGTCCCTTGGGGTACTCCACAATTAATAGTTTTTGTTTCAGATAAGTTTGATTTGATTTTTGTACAACATGTTCTATTATTAAGATATGATTTTAATAGTTCTAGGGTGTTTCCTCTTATACCCATATTATCTAATTTTCTTATTAATATACTATGGTCTACTGTATCAAATGCTTTTTTTAAATCAAAGAAAATTACCATTTTATATTTTTTTTCCGTTCTAATTGATGACATTAATTTTGAGATTGCTTTTTCTGTATTTTTACCTTCTCTGAAACCAAATTGTGATTTAGAAAGCATTTTATTTTTTTCTATAAAGTTAACTATCCTTGAGTAAATACACTTTTCAAAAATTTTAGAGACATTTGAAATTAAAGAGATCGGACGATAATTATTGACATCTTCTTTTGGTAATCCATTTTTTTTATATATAGGAGTTATTATTGCATGTTTTAATTGTTGAGGAAAATAATTTGTATTAATAAATAGATTAAATAATTCTGCCATTGAAGCGGCTATTGAGTCTTTATTATCTTTTAAACTTTTAACATCTACATTATCTGAGCCTGGTGATGTCCTATTTTTTAATGAACTAATTTTAAATTTTATTTCTTCATCACAAATTGGTTCAAAGAAGATAGAATTTGGATTAATATTATTTTTTGATTTGGTTTTTGAAGAAGGAATTTTTGAAGCTAGATCGCTACCAATATTAACGAAATGGTCATTTAATTTATTACACTCAATTTCTATATCATTTTTATATTTATTAATTTTTAAGAAATAATATAACAACTCCCATTGTTTTTGTGGATTATTTTTATTAACTACATTGATTTGTTCTTTAAAGTAATTTTCTCTTGCTATTTTAATTAAATGTACTATTTTTGATTTATATGCTTTAGCTAATTCTTTATTGTGCTTTAATTCGTTTTTTAATAGATTATTTCTAACTTTAATTGACTCAATTATACCTAGAGTAATCCACGGATTTCTACTTCTAGCCGGAATAAAATAATTATCAGATTTATTTAATACATTACTTATATATTTATTGCATTCTTCATCCACGTATTCATGTGTTGAAGTCTCCATAGTTGTTGTTTCTTGTTGGTGATTCATTGGCTGTAGTCGAAATGTCGTTCAAAATTTTTCAGCATCAATTCACTGTCATCACAATTTAGACGACTAAAAACGGCTACAGTATGCCCACGAATGAGTCAAAACTCAATAGTGGCTTGTATTTATAGCCTCGAAAAACATGATGCAATATTACGTAATCTAGAGAAGAAGAACCTTATAGAATGTTCTATTCGCGCCATAGTATAAAAAAATAAGGTATACTCAATCCAAAAACATGATGCAATATTACACAATAGTTACGTAATATTGTGCAATCTGCGCCATAGTATAAAAAAATGAGGTGGAAACAAGAGTACAAATCTCTTCTAGAATGTTCTATTTGACGTCACAAACTTAGTATTACGAAATATTACCATTGTCCTAAGATGAAAAAATAAATGACGGACTTTTTTGAAAAAAGGCTTTTAATACATGGTAATAAACAATCAAACTTACATAATAGCAAAGGTAAAATGCTGTTTATGTTGTAGAAAATGAAAATACTTTGGTTGTTATTTGTTTGCAATTTATTTATGATGTATGAAATTGTAATTGAATGATTTAAAAATGTATATTTGTAATTGATAACTAAATGTATGTAATTTTATATAAAAAATGTGAAATATCGATGTAATTGTATACAAATTGTATACAAAAAGTAGTCTAAATTCGATGTAAAAAATATCAAAATTTGATGTAAAAATGTTGAAATAAGCTAATTTTAAGGAGATTTTTTTGATTGTAAAAAAACCGACTGCGCCAGGACATACACTATCTATCTACTGTTATTGCACACAATAGAACTACATTTTTACTATTCGAAAAACTATACAATTATAGTCATAACTCGAAATCAATAAATTCTAAATTCTAGCAATCTTGTTCGGGAGGTGCGATTGGTACTTTCGTTGAATCGAAGCACTCGTACGACCAATGTTCAACGCAATGAAAACAATTTTTATTTTATTTAAGGAGTGCCGATGGGCAGTTTCCTGGGCGGTTACGTGTTTGATCGTTACGGATCCATCGATTCGTTCAAGATTTTAAGCGGTGTCGCATTAGTGATATGCGTAATCCAATTCACTGTAACCCAATTGATAAATCGATTTTCAAAGAACGAGAATGTCACTGAAGAACGAGGTGAAAATACCGTCAATGCTGCAACATCTGATAGAAATGATATTTTATAAATGTCGTTTTGATACGTAGGTAGGCTTTAAAATAATTATTTGTCTTGGATAATATGTGGACATTATTCAAAGATGTAGGTAAATAAGTAGGTACTTATTAATCATAAGTAAGTAATCCCAACATTGATAATTGTTTTGTTTGTTAAGTTACAAATTTTAAAACAGACTCTAAGGTCTAGTTTAACGTACGTATAAGGAAATCAAATTTTTTTCTGAACCAAATTATTAACAATACGTTAGTATGAAAATTTTCTACTTAAATTAATCACTACTATTACATTCATACATATTCATAACAGTTTTACGATCAAGACACAGACTCCGATGTTTCATAAATATTACATTGGTTCGTGTTAGAAGATTGGTAGCAATGAGAAAGCATTATTCTGAAAAGGATTCAGCTAAAATAATAAAAATAATAAAAAAGAATGAAAAAGTTCTAATTAAATATATTAGTTTTATTTTATATTGAAAAGGTTCTAATATTGTTGAACTAAATATTTTATAATTTGTATGCCAACCAATTTAGCAAATTATTATTATAATGTTGTGAATTAAACTATACAAGTTCCTGCAAGCCTTAGAACTTTAATTTTCAAAAAATATTGTTCAAGGAGTAAAATATTTGAACTGAAACCTTAAAACTACTTCCCTGAACAATTGTATAAAAACGATTTCATTCTAGGCCCACAAAATGTCGTTTTGATACGTAGGTAGGCTTTTAAAATAATAATTTGTCTCAGATAATATTTATTTATATATAGTTTAACGGGCTATTTCCTTTTTACAATATTTAACAACTGTTGTAATAACATGTGTGTAAAAGACAAGGATTTAAATTATAAACTTGTTAATTAATCGTATTACAATACAAAAAAAAAAAGGTGCTCTGCTGTAAAGTAGGTTACAAGTGGGTCATTGTATAATGGATGGTATTAAATTTGAATTCAATGATATAATATCATTGCATAAGACAAACTCCCGGCGACCTGCACCAGCTGATTTTACCGTATCCTGCACCGTCGTTCCGGCCCACTTGTCGTCAATGTTCGGCCGACTTCGTTTTTCTTTTTTTAGATCGTCACTGCGGACGTTTCCCCATCTGTTGTCGCCGTTTGCTGCACTAGAACTTTTCGTAAGTACATAGTGCCGCCACTTGCCATTGCAATTGTAACTATTGATTTCTTACATTATTTTTACACCCTTATAATATTATTATGTAATTGTCTTTTACGCATTTGTTTAAACGTTAAATTTTGTACTCTTGTATTAACCATGTCTTCTGTACCTATTCTTGTATACCACGATACTATCTTTGCATTGTAATAATTGATTTTTTATACTATCTATACCGTTATACTATTATCATATAGTTGTTTTGTACGTGTAAAACTTTTAATGTTGTACTAACCATGTTTTGTGCAAAGGTAGTATTTGCATTGTAATAATTTTTTTGCAATATTTTGTTATATTATCTTTATCCCTTGATAATGTATTGCTTTGCATGTGTTTGTTTAAATGTTAATTTTGGACTATTGTATTAACCATGTCTTCTGTACCTATTCTTGTATACCACGATACTACCTTTGCATTGTAATAATATTTATTTGCCATATTTTATTATATTATCTTTATCCCTTTATAATGTATTGCTTTGCATGTGTTTGTTTAAATGTTAATTTTGGACTATTGTATTAACCATGTCTTCTGTACCTATTCTTGTATACCACGATACTACCTTTGCATTGTAATAAATTATTTGCAATATTTTGTTATATTATCTTTATCCCTTTATAATGTAATGCTTTGCATGTGTTTGTTTTAATGTGAAATTTTGTACAATTGTATTGACCATGTCTTCTGTACCTATTGTTGTATACCACCATACTACCTCTGCATTGTAATAATTGATTTTTTATACTATCTATACTGTTACACTATTATCATATAATTGTTTTGTTCGCGTAAAACTTTAATTGTTGTACTAACCATGTTTTGTGTACCTACCTATTGTAATATACCTCGATAACTATAATTGAATTTCAATTGATTTGTTATGTACTTATATCTATTTCCATAGTATAAGCTTCTGCCGTCCTTCGAAAATCACAAGACGAGTTGTCGCTATCCGCAAAATGTTTAAAATTAGGCCTGGTGTGGCGTCAAAAAATTCAAAGAATACCTACCATATATTGCTATTTATTTATTTTTTTGTTACAATATACTTTTGGGAGCCGGCAATGAGATGACGCCATAAGCCACAAAGCAGTAGGTAACTAAAAAATTCACTTGGTTTTCGGGAAAAAATAAAACAGTTTTTATTAGTCCGTTGAGTAAAAATAATAATATTTTAAACACTAAGTAGATGATTATTGTATTTGTCATGAGGAAACTATTGAACATACGAAAAAATATTTCCTGATAAATTTGTATGGGTTTTAATGAATTGACTGCATATTAGGTTATATTTTTCAGAAGATGAAAATAAATAAGTCCACTTTTATTAAATACTACCTATGTAGTTTTCAGTTATTAAAAAAGAAAGAAGGCAAGTGTAATTTTTATTTATCAAGAATAACTTAAAAAAAGGTGGGTAAGTGGGTGTCGCTCTGCTGTACAGTAGGTTACATGCAAGTGGGTCACTGTATAATGGATGGTATTACATTTAAATTCAATGATATTATATCATTATATAAAAAAAACGATTCTGAGCGGAGACGGTATGTCCTTCTAGGTACAAGACATATTATATACTCAAAAAAT